>JBBPBX010012357.1:0-14217 GCA_038048925.1 Garcialebias charrua | reverse complement strand
TATATATATATATATATATATATATATATATATATATTTATATATATATATAATTACTACGTTACCTATTTATTATCTTCCGTATCCTGTAGGACAAGCAGTAATACACCATGTTAACATTTAGTTTGTGTTGAGAACATTGTACTGATTTCTAGTCCAAAATATCAGCAGAGTAATTTACTGAGGAGTTGGCAGTTTCATGCAGAACACAGCTGGTCGGAGTGCTCGTGGTTGTCACAGATAATTGAGCCGCAGTCACTCGGCTCTCTGCAGTTTAGGTTGTTGTGAAACAGCTGAAGCTCTTTGTATCACCAGCTTTGATGAAGGCTGAGCTTGTTGTTAGCAGTTGTCTCTTAATAATAGCATATTAATACAGGGGTAGTGATTGCAGTAACTGTAAAACTGTGTTTTAAAAGATAATTATAAGTTTTATTATGTTTATACAGTTTTGGGCTGTTATTAGTCAGAAATTAAGTAAAGTACCGGTAATGAAACTATGGACATCTGTGTATTTTTAGACATGCTTTACAGTTAGCAGACTAGTCTCCTACAATGGTTTATAGTATGAATTTATAGTTTATTCACACACCATAAAATTGACTACTGGGGCCTCAGACAAAAGCTGCACACGCACAATACTGGGGTACTCTCTTTTCCACGTAAAAATGCACATGTACCACTAATAAACCGAGAGAATGCTAAGATACTGTTGATTATGTAAAAACAATTTTGTACATACATGAGACATGTATGCAATGTATGAGTGGGTGCAAAAAAGGGAAACATGCAAAGTGATGCAGAAAATATTTTAAAAATCAATTGCTTTAACTTCATTAAATGATGATGATGATAACTGACTCTTTAACCACTTTAGGTTACTAACCAAGGTTGTGGCACAGTGGCCTGATTTAGTGTAAATATCATTATTTTAAATAACTGTATTTGTTGGGAACACCATACAAGCTATATAGCATAATGTGGAATGGGGGAGTCTTAGTGGATGAATCCATTCAGATGTCTTGATATTAATTCCTCATTGCACATCCAGCTGTTGCTCTCCCAAACATCGTCCCAGCTTCACATTTTTACTAGTCATTGTTTCAAATGAGCTACTTCCTGTTGCATTCTACCATCCATTGCAACAAGAAGTCTTCTTGTAACATGTGTTTTGTGTATTACTGTGTTTATAGTAATGTCAATAAACACATGTAAAGTTTGAAATGCCTCAATTTCTGAAGTGGACCTCCCGGCATACTGATTTTTGAATGTACAGAGAGGAGATACACACATTTGTATGTATTTGCCTATTTAAACTGAGGCATATCAAGGACAAATAGCACCCTCCACTGGTTGATCCACTGTGGGAGGGTGCTATTTATAAGACTGAGCTGAACACAGCTTCTCAGACTGAGGAAGTCTTTCGGACGAAAGACGAAACGTTTCTACCGTTTTTTTGCTTTGTTTTGTTTTGTTTTTTGAATGTCCAGAGGACCAGACTTAGCTTTTTTGGATTTTTTTACCTGGATTATTGAGCATGCATCAGAGTAGTACAGGGTAATAGGTATACAGTAGTTTAAATAATTAGCACTGGTGATAAGGATGCAATAACAAGATTACTTATTTACTAATGTATATTCTCCTCTGTTTATGTTCCCCTTACTTGACTTATTCACATCTTGTGTGCTAACAAATGAACTTCTACACTAGTTTCATTGTAGATAAGCCAACATGCTCAGTTAAATCCTGTACAAACACAACCACACGACGAGCAAATAACTCATTCAGTCAGGTCTTGTGGCCTATGAGAACTGTTCATTCTTACATGGCAACTGTTAAAGTTCACCTTCACAAGTTTTCCAAAGCTCTGACTTTAGTGTTTCTTTTATAACCTTGTTCACACAGTCATTTTGTATTTTCTGTTGGGTTTTTACAGAAATGATCCATTGTGTCCATTGTGTAAAATGACTGTCAGAAAACATTAAGGAGCCTTTCTTCAGATTGACTGTTCACAAAATGTGTTCCCTTCCTCATTTGTTCATTTTAGGAAGTTTAAAGAAGAAGCTTTTCCACCACTTCTAGCATCCACTTGTGTGACAAAGGCAGTATGGTTAAAAACAAGAAGTATGTTGCATAATGAGATGTAGCTTATTGCCTAAAGTATTTATAATGTTTTCATTTATGGTAAACTACTGAAAACACGAAGGCTAAATAAAAAAAAGTTACTTATAAACTCCATAAATCTTAGCAACACTTTTCTCACATTTTCCCCTCTCTTGTGTGGAAGCAAATTTCAAAATGTTTCAGTGAACACAGTTCGTCACAGCATCCATGAATGTGAACAAAATGCTTGCCATGTAAAGAACAGATGATTATTAAACAAGAGCCAGGAATTCTTCCTGAATCTGTGTTCTTGCACAATAGGCAAAGAGAAAATGGAAATCTATTCTACGGTCTTATAAATTATGAAAGCTTCCTCTCTCAGGCTGAAGAGAAAAAGGCTTTGTAGCTCAGTTCAAAAATCTGCTTCTGTGACAGCCAGAGTTTATGATGCAGATGTATCGGACACTTACACATCCATGTTGAAACCATTAATAAGAAATGATATGCAGATTTTTATTTTGCAGTATGTTATACCCAGAAAGTGCTTGTATTCCTAACAATAAGGCCAGTGACTGATCAAAACAATTATCAAATCATACTGCCCTTTGTGCTTGCTACTGGAACACAGTGAAGCTGGATGTGATGTCATTCCAAAATCTAAGTTTGAAGTTAAATAAAACTCCGTATAAATCTTTTTTTTTCTTTCC
Source organism: Garcialebias charrua (assembly GCA_038048925.1). Lineage (NCBI taxonomy): Eukaryota > Metazoa > Chordata > Actinopteri > Cyprinodontiformes > Rivulidae > Garcialebias > Garcialebias charrua. The sequence goes on along the minus strand of JBBPBX010012357.1, from coordinate 11,410 downwards.
ATTCTGACTTGCCATTAAGGTAAATACTATTGCCACCTACTGACCTAGCGCGAGTATTTAAAAAATTGCATTTTCATATTGATTGGTGGAATATTTTTGTTTGAAACTATATTTTTAATTAGGGTAGTTTAGGCTTTATCAAAATCATTGATAAAATGAAACCCTAGTTTAATTAGTGGTAACTGGAGGTTTGATGTGGATGATTACAGACTAAAGTTCGAGGCTGCAGAGTAGAAAACAATGGTGGTGATGTTGTGATGGTGCCCATGAAAATTATGGTGCCGGTACCTCCTGACCATCATCTGAAGGATCTAAATGTATGTTCTGTAGACACTGCAAGATGTATTTTTGTTTGTTAGTTGTTTTTGAGCTACAGTTCTGGCTGGAATTCTAAATTGACCTTAGATGTAAGTGTGTTTGTGCTGGCCCTTTGATGGACTGGCAACCTGTCCAGGATTTACCCCTCCCCCTTCTTTTGCCCATTGACTATATAGGATACAGCCTCCGTGTGACCTAAAGCGAGTAAAGAAAATGAAGGGTAGAGGTTCTGTCTGGATAGTGATGTCACCTTTTGAAGGAAAATAATAGGCTTTGTGCCAATGGGCTGTCAGTTTACTGTATAGCACAAAGAATAATGTTCTTGCTAAAGCGTCCACTGTATCTCTGTGTGTCTTCGTGAAGCCTGCTGCAGCAATGGTAGAGAGGAAAGTCCCTGTCCCTCCCTCCCCCCACTACTGCTGCCTGCGGGGTTCAGCCTGCTGTGGTGACCATTAGCGTCTGGCTGAGGCAGCAGGAGATAACAGGTGATTTAAGGCTCTGTACCCCAACACAGCCAGAGAGAAATGGCCGTCTGCCGCTTATCTCCTCCTTCGCCGTACTCCACACACTTTTACATTAGGCTCCCCCTATTCAAAGCCATCTGTCTTCCCAGTCAGGGTTTGATAAAACCTCCAGTGTTCTTTGAGAAGGGTAGGAGCAGGAGACATACACCGCCACGCCACCTGCATACTTATAAACAACAATTCAGAGGATCATGGGGGAAATTGACAATATCACACTGAGTGAATACTTTATCCAGACTGACATAGGGCCTGGGGTGACAGTGGGACTCAACAACAATAGCTGAGCGCAGCACACCAGATACTGTACCTGCTTGTAAAAGAGAAACCTGTGTGCAAAATCACCTCTGGACTAATTGCAAATCAATGGTCTTGGTGAGATGATTGCTACAGAGATAATAATTGCCTTTGGCTGCCGTTCACGAACCATTCACAAACAGCACCATGCACTAATCACAGCAGGTGCACTGATGGAATATATGAAGATAGTATCATGCCTAAACTGGAAAAAAAGCTTTCATGTCAGTGACGGCTTCCCACCTTTGAAGAGTTCCATGTAGCAATAACTGCTACCCATAGCTGAGAAGGCTTTAGCTTGTCCACATTGTTGATTAAATCTTAATGCCATAACATACTGGGCAGATTTCAGCTGGAAAAAAAAAAGATTACTTCATCAATCTTGGGTTTGCATATGCAAGGAAATATCTACCATCTTAATGGTATGAGAAAAAAAGCCTGTTATCTTAAGGAAAACACCCAAAAGATCCAAAAGAGATTGGACATAAAGACCGAGACAGTAAAACTCAGCTGTGGCGTAGGGTTGTGTAATTGCCTTGTGCTTCTGAGGTACCCACTGAGGAGGCTATGTGGGCAGTGGCTGTCTTCCTTTGGTCCCTGCACTGCAATTATGGTGTCACTGTGTGATAGTAGAATAGCTTTGGCAGCAACTAAAGGACAGAAAGTTCTCTTGTCTTAAACTTGACAAACTAAAACTGCTTCATTTTCAATTGTCTTTTTTTTCCCCCCACATACTACGTATTTGTCTTTTATGTGCTTTCACTTCCATTAACCTTTGTTCCATTTAAACCTGAGGGCACAGCATTAGTTAAGAATTGCAATTAACTACATTGTGTGGGTTAATGCAGTTCACCTTTAAATTATGACTCAAGTTTTTGGATCGAATCACCACTGGAAGAGCAAAACTGTGATTTGTCGTCATCTCTGTGAGAAGTGAAAAAGGCAGTTACCGACCTCCTTTAAGTAAATCTAGCTTCTGCATTCTAATGATTAGTTAACCAAAGTTGTTAGATTAAGATCCAGAAGCCTGGCTGATTGTAGGATGTGTTTGTAACAAGCAAAATGTCTGGCTAACTATAATTTTAAAAAGCTTGTATATTGAGTTCTTTGACTTGCGGGTACAGATTATTCACAGCGTGTTATCTTTTTTTCTTTATATCAGTAGAAGCAAGGTGCAAAGAAAAACTGGAACTAAGTGTGGATGCAAAATTATTTTCTGGTGAGCGCATCATCATATAAAACATGCATCTTACCATATGTAGAAACCCAGTCAAACTTCCCTTTCTCTAATTCAACTCTCTTCATGATGTAGGTCGGTTCTGTTGTTTGACAATGATGATGTGATTGCAACTGTATAAATTTAGCTCTAATAAGCTTTTCAGCAAACATTTTCCCATGTCTAGGTACCCAGCTTTAGTTTGGATTCATAATATATTCATACAATTACCAAGTTGGGTTTACCTGCCTCAGTTACTGTTTTTTACCACAACACACATTTTAATAAGCTATGACATGAGCAATTGAGTTTTAAACAAGTACAAAAACAACAACAAAAATGCTGGGAACTTTCAAAGTACATTTTAAAAATTGAAGCATCATCATAGCACGTGGAGGGACATTTTGTTTAAAACAGAGTTGACTTATAGGCAGAAACATGGATGCAGTTTATAGAATGGGAGGAATGTTTTATTTGTCAAATTCAGTTATTTTAGTTTATCTAAATTTTGATTGTTGGGTGGCACGGTGGCTCAGTTGGTAGAGCTGCTGCCTCTCAGTGAGAAGGTTGCTGGTTCAAATCCCAGCCGGGGACTTTCTGGGTAGAGTTTCCTCCCACAGACCAAAAACATGCATGTTAGGCTGACTGACAACTAAATTGTCCCTAGGTGTGAGTGAGAGAGTGAATGGTTGTTTGTCTCTTTTATGTGTCCCTGAGATGGACTGGAGACCTGTCCAAGGTGTATCCCGAATCTCACACAGTGACTGCAGGATATGGGTTTAGATCAACAAAACTGTATGCAAAGGACCACAAAACAGCAAGGGCCAATAGAATGTGTGCTCTACCTACAGAGAATCATATCTAAAATCTTACAAGTTCAAGGAACAATAGCGTTTATATTCTGTCTTCAAATGACAGAATTTCTACACACCTTACTCAAAGCAATAATTCTGCAAAATGTATCAACGAATAGTGTCATGAGGCTTTGTTGTGGTGAAACTGAAACAGCAAAACCCTCACTTAAGAATTTTTATGAATTCAATATCAAAAATGTTGAACCTAAAATCCAGTGGGATTAAGACAATTATTTGCTGTAGTGAAAAGACAGCACGATATGTCTGTCTCAAAGATAAGTGGAAGCTTTTATACAGCCACAGCCCTAATCAAAGACGTTTGTCCTACAATGGCGCCAGCTTTTGTCAGAGCTACTACCGTATATGTCAGTGAAAAGGGCAGTTTGGCCTGGCATCAGAATGCAGTCAGACATGTATTTAACATGACAATTCTGCAGCATACAGGGAAGATATGCCACCAAGTCATATTTTTTCTTAACACGAGTCAGTCTTTTACAGACTAACTTCATTACTCATTGTTAAACTGCCACTTCCCATCATAGTGAGCTAGTATTTTTATTGCATATTAAAGCACTCTGTTGTCAATTTATGAGCGCTATTTTGAATATCAGGTTATGCATACAGCTTGATGTGATGCTGGATCAGACTTCTGGGTTCGCATTGTCATCTGTAGCATCAGCAATGACAGCAGTACTTGTGACAAAATGTCTACTTCAAAAAAAGGTGCACAAGGTGTTATATCTATTCAACACCCTTCCCAAATCAACCACTCCTGGTGAAAGGTTTTTTCTTTTCTCTCAGTCATCGCAAAAAAACATTTTGACAAGTTCAGTGATGATCCCAAAACAGCTGAGCAGTTTAACAAAAGGACGCCATTCTGTTTTTGTTACCCACTCGAAGTGCTTCTGCCAAACCAGTCTCATTTAGCCATTCTCTCTCTCACACACAGAGAAAATTGGGGCAACATGAAGTTTAATGTTTTGCTAAAGGACACTTTGATATGTTGGTTGAGGAGGCTGTGATCATACTGCCAACCTTGCGGCTGGCAGACAATTGCTTTTCCTCCTAAACCACACACCTTGCCAGACACTTCAACCATCATGACAAGGAAAAGGGTCAGTAGTGAATTTGATGTTTGTGTGTGTGTCTTAATTATGTGTGAGCTGTAATATATTACATCATTATAGTAGTGTGTGGGCGGCTAATGATCTGATTAATTTTAAAAGGGTTCCACAATCTCATATTACACTGAACATGGGCCAAAAAAAATAATCCCACAACGCATAGAATGTCCTCTTTCAAAAGGGATTTGGATAAATAATGTGAGTGTACTCTTTTTTTTTTTCACTCCCTCTGCAATGAAAATCTTCCTGATGGGAAAATTGAACATGCACACAAAAGTATAGTTATACAAAATTGGGCAGCCAACAAAGTGACACCGCCATCCAGGTTTGTTAAATAAACACCAGGCATTGCAGGAATAAGGTTACATACTCTTCTCCTGCATGCATATATATTAGTACTTTTAAATATGCATTTTACATTTTTCTTTAACCTAAAAGAAAACATTCAGAATGGGTTCATTTAAGGGTGCTGTATATGCAAAAAAATTAAATAAAACCTGCATGAACTGTCATAACTTAACCTGATGCATGCTCAATAATCCAGTTAGGAAAATCAAACAAAGTTAAATCAGGTCCTCTGGACAGATTTAAAAAAATTGTTGAAACGTTTCGTGATACGACAGATTTGATGTGATCAGTGAAATGTTGGACTTACTGAGATTTAATTTTAACCCAGGTGTCATCAACATACCTGAACCAATGACTTGGTGGTGTCCCTGAAAAGGATGTCAAGGCTCTCTTTTCTACCTCCTCCATGTACAGGTTGGCAACAGTAGGAGAAACTTGAGACCCCATAGCACACCCATGTTTCTGCCTATAATATTGCTCCCCATATGTGAAGGTTGACTGCAGGCACAGTTTCAAGAGTTGACACAGTTGTTCTGTGGAAAGTGTGGTCCGACTGCAGACTGATGGTCCCCCATTATCATGTGAACAGCTAGTTTTGGATGTCAACAACAAACTGGTTTGATTCATTATGAGAAGGGGATATTTATAAGACTGAGTTTATTGCAGCTCCTCAGACTGACACAGTCTTTTAGATAAAAAATTAAACGTTTCAACAAGTTTTTTTTTTTTTTTATCCATCCAGAGGACCTGACTTAACTTTGTTAGAGGTCATAAATTAAGGGCTCTTAAATGTTCTGCTGCAGATGCAATCCGTTAACACCAGGGAAGTGATGGACGGTGTTTGTGGCATTTGAGTGGAAGAGTTGCCAGTTGGCATCTCACCAGTGAAAGACCTATTCATAAAAGTCTCCAGCTTAGATGAATTTACTGGCAAGCTTCATAATAGACCTTCTAACAGGATTCAAAAGAGAAGTTTCAGTGTCAGCTTGATTGTACTTCTTTTAATCGTGCGTTATTTCAAGCACATGCATCCGACTTTTTCCTCCAAAATTTCCTGCTTATATGAAAAGATGCAGGTGTTTAAGAAGTCTTGAATGAACGGTATTACCCATAAGCCCTTTTATGGATAAGCCCCTTACTTTGCTTACCATGTTTGTCATCAGAGTAATTCTACTGGGGATATTTTTTCCCTCACTTACTTTTGTCCGTGTTTTGTGAGGGAGATTAAAGTAGAGTGTTTTTGGCTTTTACATCTGCAGCTCTTTGATTTTAGAGGATAAAAAACAGTTTTTGATTTGTTTCTCTTTTTAAGCAGTCTGCCTTCTCTCTAACTCCTTCATCCCTTTAAAGGTGGTTTGTGTGGCAGAAGCCTGATCCAGTGAGGCTTTCTTTTTATTCTTTTACATTCTGGGTGGATTTCAGTGTTTTTTATTTTTTTTATTTTTTCAGTTCTATATATATATTTTATTTTAATTCACTTGAGTGAAGCTTCAGAGTCTGGAGAAACAATTACCGTAGACAATGCTGTTAGATTGCCTCAAGCAGCAGTCTCCCTGTGATGATGATGTCCTCACCGTTGACCTGAGTCTTTGGATCTGGGGTGCAATACAGTTTCTCACTTTGACTGTGGAAACAAGGTGGTTACCCTGAAAGATGTTCTCCCACCACATTAACCAACTCACATATTTTACTACATTTATTCTGAATTCTGAATGTGCCAAAGTAGCCAGTCTGAAAGGAAACCGTAGCTTATAGTGTTCTCAGTTTGTGCAGAGGATCATCAAAAAACCTTTATTTAACCAGGCAAATCCCATTGAGATCACTGATCTCTTTTGCAAGGGAGGCCTGGGCCTGAATCAGCCTAACATGCATGTTTTTGGTCTGTGGGAAGTACCTGGAGAAATCCCACGCAAGCACGACAAGAACATGCAAACTCCTCACAGAAAGACCAACCGGGGATTGCACTCAGAACCTTCTGTGAGGCAGCAGTGCTAACTACTGAGCTGTTGTGCTGCCCATTTTCTTTTTCCTGGCAGGGTATTGTTCCCAAAAGCTTTAAGACTGAAGCTGTTGCGCTACTGCAAAGCTCTCCCATTTTATAACTCTTATTGGTTTGGCCTCATTGCAATCACCGTTAGCATTGTATGGGTACTTTGCGGCGCTTTTAAACATTCGTCCATCCATCCATCCATTTTCTTTACCTGCTTCTCTTTTCTGAGTAGCAGGGAGTAGCACTCCTTGTGCAAGAGTACACACTGGACAGGTCGCAAGTCCATCACAAGGCGGCATAGCAACAAACGAGCCAATTATTTTCACACTCACCCACACACCTAGAGACAATTTAGAGTTACTAATTAACCTAACCAGAGAACCAGGAGAAACCCCATCAGTGCACGGAGAACTTGCAAACTGTAAACAGAAAGGCCCCAGACCAGGAGGCGAGCATTAACGTATTTTTCGGAGTATAGGTCGCACCCGAGTATAGGTCGCACCATCCAATCATTGCCAAAGAATTGGAAAGATCCATATATGGGTCGTACCTGAATATAGGTCGCACCTACGTCAAAATGTGGACCATGTTTAGCTCTGCTGCAAATGTCTCTTCCACAGGAGCGCACAGCAAGGCTTTTAAGAAGATTAACACTTAAAAACAATTAATTGTTTGATAAAAAATTATAGCAAATATGTGTCTGAGCTGAACTTTTCTTTAATAAATGAATAATTTTAGCAGGATAAACACCTAAAAATATATATTTGTTAGCTGACATTATTGTAAGAGTGTGTCTCAGTTTAATTTTTGTTAATAAATGATTACAAATCAGCTTATTTTATAAAAAGCCATATATAGATCGCACCTGAGTATAGGTCGCAGGCCATGAAAAAATTATAAAAAGGTGCGACCTATACTCCGAAAAATACGGTAAACCTTCTTGCTGAGAGGCAACAACTCTAACCACTCAAATCTAAAGAGAAACAGTTGTATTTTTTTTAACTTACTATGCTGTTTGATGTGTTGTGTTGTGGTTTTAATCCTTTGTAAATCTTAAATATGAAGATGAGGTCAAGTTTGTGTCATGCTTAGAGGCGGTAATGAATACTGTGTCTTTGCATGTTGTAAAACCAAAGAACAGTGTTCAAATACTGTATTGTTAAAAATGTGGGAGAATAAGAGTTTCACCTAATACTGTGTGAAGTATTTACATACTGTACTTGTTCTAGTATTGTTATATTAGTTTTAGACTCAGAAGTTGTGTTTCTTTTCCCATATTTAACATTTTTAATTGTGTGTGAACAATGGCTACTTGTTTTCAGTGTACTTTGCATCATAAATTGCAGACTGGTTAGTGAAATTTAGGCTGAATCCCACTGCAACCCTTTGTGTTTTTGAGTGTTCACACCAAGAAGGGTGTCAGTCTTTTTTTGCAATGTAAAATAAGTGGGCAGAGGATTCCTAGCCCTAAAAAAACATTTTTGGAGACACTGTAAAACAAAGTAAAATAAGCTGCACTTGCAAAACGGCAAGTAGACTTTTCCTTAAAATTTGTCTAGTTTGTTGTACACCAAGGTATTAAATTTGACGTTGTTCGTACAAAATGGTAGCTTTATTTCTGGTCATATAATTTTTTTTATCATCTCAACAAACAGGAAATTTTAGCTTTATGTGTTCCAATTAGGCCTGTCCCAATAACAGATTTTGCTGGGTGATTAATTGTCTCAGAAATTATTGCGATAAACGAAAATATTGTTTGAAATTTAACAATAATTAATTGTCAAATTTTAGAAGAAATGTTGATTTGTATGGAGTGTAGTGCCTTTTTTGACCACTTTATGGCAGTATAAGACTGTTTGAACCAAAGGATGGATAGTTGAGCAGCGTGTCTCTTTAAGAAAAATGGGAGCGAGGGCCCTTGACGTGACATGGACTGACATAGTGACATGGCAGACGCTTGGTGTGGTTTGAACTCTTTAGCATAGCATTTTTCACACACAAAAAAAAAAAAATCAAAGGCACTGCTTTCAACCATGAATTTTGGAGCTTCGACAAGATGGAGATTTATTCCCAAGGTTGGCAAGTTAGCTTAGCTCGTAGCTTAGCTTCTTAATTTAGCAGCTTTTAACAATCCAAAAATATGATTTTGGATGGTTAAAACACATTTTTATGAGAAAGGGAGAGGTCAGTGAAGAGTGCTGGTGTTGAGCCATGTCTTCTGTAGAAAGAGAGCGACTCGAAGAAACGATAAAGCTGGTAAATGAAAATTAAGTCAATAATTTTCATTCATCATGCGATTAATTGATTTATTGTTTATCGCGACAGGCCTAGTTCCAATACATTACATTTGTTTTTTGTGTTTTTTTTTTCTGAACAAACATATATACATCATACATAAGTTGTGTTGCAAGCTTAATAGCTAGTGATTGAAAGGATCTGTGTGTGTTTTGTGATCCTTGTGTCATTGATCCTGCCCTCCTCAGTGTTTCTTCCTCATGTGATCAGCTCCTGCCACTGCCACCTGATGTCCTTCCCCAGGTGTTTGTGTTTATCCCCTCATTAGTATGTCTATGTATTCTGAATTTCTTTGTTGTTCCCCTGTCTGTGGATTGTTCTGTATGGTGCAGTGTTCTGTCCTCCTTCTGTGTTTCCTTGGAAATGTAAGTTTTGCTGCCACGTCTGCGTTTGTTTTTGTTATTTAAATAAAGTATTTATAGTTTAAGCTCCCCAAGTTCTGTCTGCACTTTGGGTCCAACTAAACCAACTGTCATGATAGTTATACACACAATATGTAGGTGTATTTGTGTGTGTTTAGGTAAAAAACCCTAAATGGTGTTATTTTGAATGGGTTTCCCCATTTTGCTGCAGATTACAGGTAGTCCCCGACTTACGAACGGGTTCCGGACCTACGGGCCGTTTGTAAGTCGAAAATAACGTAAGTCGGATCACATACAAACATACAAAAAAGTACAGTACTGTACAGTTACCAAGCACTTAGCCTATCCTAACACAGTTTTTAAAGATGAAGGAGTGAGTTGAATTGTCTCCCTTTCACATAAAGGGAGCTAGCTCCCTTTATGTGAATGGAGCCTGCTAGGGAGGAGGGAGACAATTCAACTCACTCCTTCGTCTTTAAAAACTGTGCTAGGATAGGCTAAGTGCTTGGTAACTGAACTGTACATTTATTTATTTATTATTATTTTTATGAGATGCGTGACGTAAGTCCAAAACGTCGTAAGTCGAGGGCGTCGTAAGTTGAGGACTACCTGTATTTACTATTTTGGGGGGATTTAATATTTAGGATCAATGAGTGGTGATAGAAGTAGGTGTAAAGTTTTTAATGGTTTGGTTTTTGCAGCTTAGCCATCAACACCCAGAGGATGAATTAATTTCCTTGTAAAACCTAGAATGTTTTTGCATCAATACCTCATGCATTTTTGGAACAGAAGTCATGAGGCACGTTCAGAAATCTCACCTGTGTGCCTAGATACAAGTAGATGTTTAACTAACAGTAAGAGCAGCATGATGCATATACTGTATAATGGTTGTTTGCTCAGTATCAGAGCAGACATCTGTAAAACACTTCAGTGAGAGGCTTAAACTGCCAACCAGATGTCCATCTTTGAGAACATTTACCATAAATGCTGTCTTGGCAGAGTAGCATTATCAAACATTCACCCACCCCGATCATGTGCTTTTCACTCCGCTCCCATCTGCTCGGCCTTGCAGAAGCTTCTCTGTTTGCTGGAGCAGACATGGGACAAGTTTCCTCCCTGAGGCGTTGACCCCACTCAACATCATACTATTGAGCTAAGCATCATTGCTCTTCAAAGTCAAAGTCAAAGTCAACTTTATTGTCAGATCTGCAATATGTACTGTACAGGACATACACAGGACCGAAATTGCGTTTCTCTCAGTCCCTCGGTGCAACAGTAAACATCTAAACATTGAAACACTGAAACATATAATAATAGACATAAGCATAAAATAGTAAAACTAACACTGTCCTGAGTTTTTTTTTTTTGCATAGCGGTGCAAGAGCATGAAAATCCACACCAACTCTAAAACTAAAACATTAAACATTTAATGAACATAATACTGTCCTGAGTTTTTGCATACTAGCACAAAAAAAGAGTATAAAAAGTATAACTAAAATAAACTAAAGGTTTCTAGCATTGACATTTGCAAAGTGGCAAAGCAGCGTATGAGTCAATGTACACAGTATATGTATGAGGTAGTAGTTGATGTTGTTATAGAGGCAAAAAGTGGCATATGCAGTAAGGCACATTGGGCATCCCTAAATAAGACTCTTCATTACTGCTCAGTCGCTATTCTACACCGTAGAAAGACTTGTGAAGCATTCACACTACATGTATTGTGATCCATTTTTCTTCGGCACGTTTTTCAGCGCAATTCTCATCCCGTAGTTTTTAACATGTATTGTGATCCATTTTTCTTCGGCACGTTTTTCAGCGCAATTCTCATCCCGTAGTTTTTAAGCTATTTCAACAAATCATAAATCAAAAGGTTCAGCTCTTTCAGAACAATCCTGCTATGAGTTTTGCTATTGGTGCAACTTTAAGGCCGAGATACACTCGAGCGTCCTCACGGTATGCCTATACGCAGCGTACGTACGCTGTGGCAAAAGCGTAGCCCCTCAGGGCATGTACGCGCAAAAGTATTTTTTTACTACGCATACGCGATCCGCGTGCGCGATACGCGGTGTCTGACCATAAACTTCC
>JBBPBX010012356.1:12298-36112 GCA_038048925.1 Garcialebias charrua | reverse complement strand
ACTGGTGAGTTTGTTTCCGGAGCTACCATGCTAATTTATTTATTTAATGCTTATATTATTATATTACCATTCCTGACTGATATGCCTCTCAACATTTAGATGGCTCTGTTTGTGAAAAAAACCTTCAGCTGACTGCAAGTGGGAACTGGTGAGTTTGTGTTTTTCTTTGTTTATTTGTGGAGTTAGCATGCTAGCGCTAGCCTCCAAGTTATTGTATTGTACACTGATGGCTACATTTATTTCAAATTGCTTATTAAAATATGATCAAACATTAATAATTGTATATACTAAATGTCATTGGTGGTGTTTTACTATTTCTTAACACTGTATTCATCTGAAGAATGAAAACAAAGCCTCTTGCAAGTAACTCGCTCCTATTAACATTGAAACATTTAAGGTACATTTACTGTATATGGTAAAATGCTATATATATGCTAAGGTGCAATATTTAGGACCTTTAATATTAGGAATATTTAAGAGAACCGGTACTCCAAAAAAATGAGCTTGATTCTATTTACATTGTGAACTAATATTACTACAGTATAATAATCAAGGTTCGGGCTGATCCGTTCCGGTATCAGTCTCCGTACGTATCTGATTTTCTTATCCAACCTGCCGATATTTTTCAATCCATGATGCATACCATACCATACCATCCATCCATCCATCCGTCCATCCATCCATTATCTTTACCCGTTTATTCCATTTTGGGTCACGGGGGTTGCCGGTGCCCATATCCAGCAATCACAGTGCGAGGGGCAGCATACCATACCATACCATACCAATTTATTTATAAAGCACTTTAAACAGTGACAAGGCCAACCAAGGTTCTGTACAAACAAACTAACAACAGGTAACACACACAATGAAGTACAAAAAATTAGACATAAGAACATTGCAGTATATAAATAAAATGACCAAACACAGATCAGCTGGTGTTGAAAGCAACAGAATAGTAATGGGTCTTAAAACAGGATTTGAAAACCGAGAGGGAGGGGGCCTGTCTGACAAGCAGAGGTAACTCGTTCCAGAGTCTTGGGCCTGTTACAGAAAAAGCCCTGTCACCTCTGCGTTTAAGACGAGTTCCTGGAACTCTTAAAAGTACCTGGTCCACTGACCTCATAACACATGGTGGGACATATGGGTGTATCAAATCAGAGAGATAGGCGGGGGTGAGACTGTTCAGCTATTTGTAGACATACATGAGAATTTTGAACTGGATTCGAAGATGAACCGGTAGCCAGTGCAGGGAGGCCAAGACTGGTGTAATGTGCACTTTTTTGTGTGTACTGTTTAAAAATTGGGTTGCTGTGTTCTGGACCAGTTGTAATCGTGCAATGGTGGTCTGACTGATACCAAACAGGAGTGAATTGCTGTAATCAAGTCTAGATATAATAAATGCGTGAATTACTGTCTCCAGGTTATTTTTTGATAATATGAGCTTCAGCTTAGACAGTCGCCTCAGCTGGAAAAAACTGGATTTAACTATCATATTTACATGACTGTTGAGTTTCATGGAAGGATCCATTATCACTCCCAGATTTGTGACTTTTTGCTTTGTCAGACAGGGCTAGAGCAGAAAGGTCAATGCAGTGGTTCAAGATTGTGTCTTGGGGGGAGGGGACAATATGGCTTCAGACTTCTTATCATTAAAACTTAAGAAATTTAAAGTCATCCAGTCCTTGATGTCACCCAGGCAGTTGAACAGAGGTTGAATAGAGCATGTAACTCTAAATTGACCCTGGGTGTGAGTGAAACAGGTCCCTCTTGTAAATGAGTCCCCGTGGCTCAACGAGGCTAGCCTGTATAAATAAAGGTTGAATGAATGTACCATTGTTTCTTAGGGGGAAGTAGATTTGACAGTCATCGACGTAGAAGTGGAAAGGTATGTTATGGTTCTGGAAAATAGCACAGAGTAGCAGTAGGTATAATGAGAATAGGAGAGGACCCAGAATGGACCCCTGCGGAACACCCCATTTAAGTGCTGCCACTGCTGAACCAAAATCGTTGATGGAAACACAAAAGGATCTGTCAGAGAGGTAGGATCTGAACCAATTGAGGGCTGACCCTGTGATACCCACCCACTGCTCCAATCTAGCAATCAGGATCTCATGGTCAATGGTGTCAAAAGTGGATGTGAGGTCCAATAGGACAAGCAGCACAGAGTCACCAGTGTCTGTGGATAGGAAGATGTCATTAAAAACCTTCAGGAGGGCAGTTTCAGTGCTGTGTAGAGATTTGAAGCCAGATTGGAATAACTTAAGGAGAGCGTGATCCTCCAGGAAGCACTTCAACTGGGACTCAACTATTTTCTCTAGAAGTTTAGATGCAAATGGGAGTCTGGAGACAGGCCCGAAGTTGGATACTACTGAAGGGTCAAGGTTTGGTTTTTTTCAGGAGAGGTTGAACAGCAGCATGTTTTAATGTTTTTGGCACCACACCAGTGGATAAGCTGCTATTTACAATAGAAAGAATGGAGGGATCTAGAGTAGGAAAAACCTCCTTTAGAAGCCGAGGGGGGACCACATCAAAGGGGGAACCAGATGGTTTCAGGTTGCACATGACCTGCTCTAGAGAAGACAGAGAGACTGGTTCGAAGTGGTCAAATACAGCAACAGATTGAGGTGAGATGGATGGAACATGAGTTAGAAGAGAAATGAGAGCCCGGGTGGTCGCGATTTTTTCTAAAAAAAATGTAGGAAGTTCTCGCACAGCTCCGTTGAGGCTTCCAGGGGTGATTGTTCAGTGAGGTGGAGAACAGAGTTTAGGGTGGAGAATAGAACTCATGGATTGTGAGAGTTTGAAGCAATGATATCTTAAAAGTATTAGGATTTTGCAGTTTTTACTGCTTTCTGATAATGGCACCAACTCTCTTTTAGTATCTGAAAAGAGACCTACAGCCTGTCTTTTCTCCATTTGTGTTCCACCCTCCTGCATTGCTACCTAACAGCTTTGGTGACGTCATTCAGCCACGGTTCTGCTTTCAGTTTTGGTTTTCTAGTTTTAACAGGAGCAACATGATCCAGAGCCTTTAAGCAGACAGAGTTGGACTGGGACGTCAACTCCTCAGTGGTGGAGAGAAACACAGAGTTGTAAACATCAGTGAAAAGTTCGGCAGTTAAATAGTTAAAGGTGCTATATGTAACTTTCTGTAGCACGTAGCACTTAGAAATATTTTCAACAGGGAAAGCATTCTGCTCCCTCCCCCTCAGAGCCATATATGGCTCTGCCCCCCCGTGGTCTGCTGAAATTCAAATTCAAGCTCTGTTTTTATTGGCTGATTCAAATTCAAGCTCTGTTTTTATTGGCTGGTTACAAACTCTGTTTTTATTGGCTGGTTAACGGCGGGTCACTTTTGCTTTTTAGAAATGCTTATTTACCACCTGGAGAAGCAAGGGGACAATATTTTTTTTTAATTTTTTTTCAGAGATTACCTGTGAAATGTCAATAATAGTTGATAATATTATGGAAATGATAACAATAGAAATAATAAACAAAAACAATAAAAACATAATAATAAGTTGTGTATATAGATCACCAGGAGCAAATATAGAAATATTCACGGATAAAATCTTGTAGCTAATGGAGAAGAGTTTTAATAAAAATGTTTTTTGTGTGGAGACTTTAACATTGATATGGGAAATAAAACAGATTCAAATAACATAAGCACATTTATAAACTCAATGTACAGTTTAAATATGTATCCATTGATATCAAAGCCAACAAGAATTACAGGTAGTCCCCGACTTACGAGCGAGTTCCGTCCCTAGGGGGCGCTCGTATGTCAAAAATTCGTAAGTAGGATCACATAGTAAAAAAAAAAAAAAAAAAAATTAATTATTATTTTTTTTTTTTTTTACTTTTTTTTTTATAAATGAATACATGTACAGTACTGGACAGTCACCAAGCACTTAGCCTATCCTAACACAGTTTTTAAAGATGAAGGAATGAGTTGAATTGTCTCCCTTTCACATAAAGTGAAAGTAGCTCCTTTTATGGGAATGGAACCTGCAGGGAGGAGGGAGACAATTCAACTGACTCCTTCATATTTAAAAACTGTGTTAGGAAGTGCTTTGTGCTAAGTGCTTTGTGACTGTACATTACTGTACATTTATCTATTTATTAAAAATATACAGTACTGTATATACAGTATTTTTTTTTTTTTATTTATTGTTTTTTATTTATAAATAGATAAATGTACAGTACTGTACATTATTATTGAGATGCATGCTCGTAAGTCCGGGACCTCGTAAGTAAGAGCGCTCGTAAGTCGGGGACTACCTGTACAACTCATAATGCCACAATAATTGAAAATATTTTCACAAATATAACAAATGGGGACGTGATAGGTGGTATCTTAACGACCGACTTAAGTGATCATTTACCAGTTTTCACAATCTATAAAAATGATCAAAACATCACAAAAGCAGTTACAACGAAGAAAAAGATCATAAACACCTCAAAAAGAGTTTTGGAAAAATTGAAAGAGGATCTGGATAAACAAGACTGGAGTGATGTGTATGTTGATGATGCGAACAGAGCATATGCTGAGTTTATGAATATCTTGGAGTCTCTGTATGAAAAGAATTGTACAAACAAATTGTGTGCAAACAAATCATACAAAGAGAAATATGGTTGATCAACCATGGATGACAAAAGGGTTGAGAAATGCTTGTAAAAAAAGAATTATTTGTAGTCATGTTTCTTGAAATTGCGAAGTCAGAGTGCTGAAGAAAAATATAAAAAGTATAAAAATAAATTAGTAGGGATTATAAGGAAACATAAGAAAGAATATTATAGTAAATTATTAGATAAAAGTAATGGTGATATGAAAGCAACATGGCGAGTAATGAATAGTGTCCTGAAGAATCATAAAACAAAAACTGGTATTTCAAAATACTTTGTAAAAGACAACGATGAAATTCATGATGAAAATGAAATTGTAAATGGATTTAATCAATATTTTGTGAATGTTGGATCAAGCCTTGCAGCTAAAATACCAAAAGCAGATAATAATGTGATCCATTCAATTAAAGGTTGTGCAAATAGTATTTTTCTAAATGGAACTAACAAAGAGGAAATAATGAATGTAGTAAAAAATCTTACAGACAAGAGATCAAGGGACTGGGTGGACATGGATATGATGTTTGTAAAGGACATAATGAGCCATGTTATTGAGCCGTTTACATACATATGTAATTTATCATTTTCAACAGGAATATTTCCAGATAATATGAAAGTAGCTAAGGTAGTTCCTCTTTTTAAAAATGGTGATAAATGTGTGTTCAACAATTATAGACCTATATCCTTGTTACCACAGTTTTCAAAAATTCTTGAAAAACTATTTGTAAACAGACTAGATCAATTTATAGATAAACAAAATATTCTAAGCAACAGTCAGTATGGGTTTAGAGCAAAAAACTCTACATCAATGGCTCTCATGGAATTAATGGAACAAATAACTACTGCTGTCGATCAAAAACAATATTGTATCAGTATTTTTGTTGATTTAAAAAAAGCATTTGATACTATTGATCACACCATTCTCCTTGAAAAACTGAACAAATATGGTATTAGAGGACCAGCATTACAGTGGGTATCTAGCTACTTGAAAGATAGGAAACAATTTGTACAAATAAATGATGTAAGATCTGACCTCTGTAATATCACATGTGGAGTTCCCCAAGGCTCTATACTTGGACCAAAGCTATTTATTTTATATGTGAATGACTTGGTAAATGTGTCAGGTTTACTTTTTGTTCATGGAACCCATCTCCCTTCATCATCTGTAAGAACAAACAAACATTTGAAAACCAACATTCACAACTGCCCCTGGGCCTACTCCTTCTGAAGTTCTGCTTCCTCCTCCAGGGATTCCGGATAAACCACGTTGTGCTTTAAACCACTGTAAATAATAAATACTGTTCTTTTGTGCTCTCGTGCCTTGTGTCGTTCTGGGTCTCGTTACAAACTGGGTTACCTAGAAACCATTACAGAATGCCCCAGCCAAACAAAACCCAGAACGAGACCAGGAGCGAACAAGCTAGTTCCTCTAAAACGGGGCGAATGAATCAATTGGAAGAAATGATGAAACAAGTATTAAGCCAACAGCTCAAAACACAAGCTAACCTACAGGAACTTGGAAGTATGGTTCATGCTATTAAACAGAGACTCACTCCTTCTCCTCCCACAGCCTCTGCGTCTCCACAAGCTTCAAGATCGTCTAACATCAGCTCAGTAAATGATCCTCTGCTTTCACAACAACTGGTAGTAAAACCGTCTGAACTCTTTTCAGGAGACCCAGCTCAATGTGAGGGTTTTCTCCTTCAGTGCAAACTCACCTTCAGAGGAGCTCCCATACTCTACTCGTCGGACATAAAAAAGATTACTTACTTCATGCACCAACTGAAAGGTAACACCCTCCAATGGGCGACTTCGTTCATTCATCAACACAACTTGGACTTTGTCTCGTTTAGGAGTTTTTTGGAGGAGTTTCGCAGGATTTTCGACAGGCCGCTATAGCAACCCAACGTGGAAAAGCGAATGTTGGGGTTACGTCAGGGCCGACGTCCTGTCGCTTAACACGCCCTGGAGTTACGTATCCTGGCGGCGCAAACCGACTGGAACGACAGGGCATTGCAAGGTACCTTTTTAAACTCCTTATCCGACTATGTGAAAGACCAGATCTCAGCAAGAGATGAGCCTCCTAATTTCAACGCATTAATAAATCTAGTGATCTCAATTGACGAACGTTTCCGGGAACGGCGACGTGAACGGGACTA
Source organism: Garcialebias charrua (assembly GCA_038048925.1). Taxonomy (NCBI): domain Eukaryota; kingdom Metazoa; phylum Chordata; class Actinopteri; order Cyprinodontiformes; family Rivulidae; genus Garcialebias; species Garcialebias charrua. The sequence goes on along the minus strand of JBBPBX010012356.1, from coordinate 29,330 downwards.
CAACTCCCAGAGGGTCTCTACTTCCGGGTTCTCGACGTCATCTGCAGCGGGTTACCACAGCAACAGCAAATTCGAAAGATTCAAACCACGAAGTGCTCTGGTGCCATCTTCTGGCTCCCAATCTAACTTACCTGAATCTGAACCCATGCAAATTGGAAGTACCCGTTTAAAATCCTGTTGAGAGACAAAGGCGTAGAAACTTGAATCTTTGTATGTATTGTGGTGAAGAGGGGCATTTTATTGCCACTTGCCGTGTGCAAGGAAACGGACACCCACCAGTAAAACATGAGATACTGGTGGGCACTTCCTTGTTTACTCCTCTTCATAGGTTTACATTACCCACAGTTATTCAGTACAATCAGAACCGCTTCCCTGTTTCTGCACTTATTGATTCTGGTGCAGAACAAAATTTAATTAGCCAAGATTTGATCAGGGACCTATCTCTTCCTGTCCTTAAAATTGACCCTGTGTCCATTGCTGGGGTTACTGGGGAGACCTTAACACAGATTCGATTTAAAACCACTAACCTACACTTAATCACATCAGGAAATCATCATTAAGAGGTTAGTTTTTTTGTATTTGACTTCCCAAACACGTAATTAATTCTTGGTTTCCCCTGGTTACGGGATCACAATCCCCATTTCAATTGGGAACTCGGTAGGGTTGAGAGATGGAGTGACAGATGTTTAAAACACTGTCTCCGCTCTGGCATCTCCAATCCTTCCATAAGCACACCAGGTACAGAAGATATAGATCTCTCTAGCATACTTCCTGAATATCATGATCTGGCCCTGGTATTCAGTAAATGTAAAGCTCTTTCTCTTCCTCCTCATCGTCCGTATGACTGCCCCATTGCCCTTTTCCCGGGAGCTCCTTTGCCAGTTAGCCGTCTCTATAATTTGTCAGGTCAGATTATAGAGACGGCTACTATAATTTGTCAGGTCCTGAACGTGACTCCATGAGATCCTACATTGAAGAATCCCTCGATTCTGGGATTATCCGTCCTTCTACTTCCCCGCTGGGGGTAGGGTTCTTTTTTGTCACTAAGAAGGACAAGACACTACGTCCCTGCATCAACTATCGAGGTCTGAACCTTATAACCATAAAGAACAAATATCCACTGCCGTTAATCAACTCCGTACAAGAATAATTGCAATCCGCTACCATATTCACAAAACTGGATCTTCGTAACGCTTATCACCTGGTTTGGATCAAAGAGGGTGATGAGTGGAAGACAGCCTTCAAAACACCCTTGGGACATTTCGAGTATTTAGTTATGCCTTTTGGCCTCACCAATGCTCCTGCAGTCTTCCAGGCACTGATTAACGATGTGTTGCAGGATTTTATTGGAGATTTTGTGTTTGTTTATTTGGACGATATCCTTATCTACTCCAGGAACGAGCAAGAACATGTTGCTCAAGTCAAGAGGGTACTTCAGAGACTTTATGAAAACCAACTCTTTGTTAAAGGTGAAAAATGTGATTTTCACGCCTCCTCTGTCTCATTTTTGGGGTTTATTTTTGGAAAAGGGCACTACAGGACGGACCCTGAAAAGACTAAGGCAGTGGTGGAGTGGCCGGTTCCGGATACCAGGAAACAATTGCAATGGTTCCTAGGATTTGCTAATTTCTACAGGTGCTTCATCAAGGACTACAGCCAAATCGCACCGCCCCTCTCTCAGCTCACCTCCACTAGCAGAGCGTTTCGGGGGACTCCTGAAGCCAACTCTGCTTTTGGTAAGCTAAAAGTTCTTTTCTTCTCCACACCCATCCTCTACCACCTAGACCCGGCTCGTCAGTTCATCCTCGAGGTGGATGCATCCGATACTGGGGTGGGCGCTGTGTTGTCCCAGAGGTCACCCACGGACGACAGGGTACACCCTTGTGCCTTCTACTCTCGTCGACTGTTGCAAGCAGAGAGGAACTATGACGTGGGCAACAGAGAACTGCTTGCGGTGAAGTTGGCATTAGAGGAGTTGCGTCATTGGCTTGAGGGAACGGAGGTACCTTTTCTCATTTGGACTGACCACAAGAATCTTACGTACCTCCGAGATGCGAAACGATTGAACCCCAGACAGGCACGTTGGTCACTTTTCTTCAATCGTTTTAATTATTCTTTGATTTTCAGACCGGGTTCCAAAAACATTAAGCCTGATGCCCTGTCACGTCAGTTTTCTCCTCCAGACGCTCCCGAATCCGCTGAAAGCATCATACCCCCGGTTTGCATCGTGGGAACCCTCACCTGGCCCATCGCTAAGGAGGTTCGACAGGCTCACCTGTTGGAACCGGATCCGAACACTGGTCCTCCTGGGACGCTCTTCGTCCCCTCATCCATGAGGTCAAAGGTACTCGAGTGGGTACACACAAATAAGCTCTCATGTCATCCTGGGGTTGCCCATATGCTCTCTCTAACAAAGACCCATTTCTGGTGGCCTACGTTGTCGCACGATGTCAAAGAGTTTGTTGCAGCCTGTTCCACCTTTGCCAGGAACAAATCCGGGACTCAGCCCCCGGCGGGCCTTCTTCTGCCTCTGCCCACACCCAGCCGTCCTTGGTCGCACATTGCCGTGGATTTTGTCACTGGTCTACCCCCATCCGAAGGTAACACAACCATTTTTACGGTGATTGACAGGTTTTCCAAAGCTGCCCACTTCATTCCTCTACCGAAGTTGCCTTCCGCCATGGAGACGGCTCGACTGTTGGTACAACACGTTTTTCGTATCCACGGCATCCCTTCCGACGTGGTGTCGGACAGAGGTCGTGGTGTAGTGGTAATGGCAGTCGACCCCTGATCGGAAGGTTGGAGGTTCGAATCCCGCATCCGCCCACCATGTGCCGTTGTGTCCCTGGGCAAGACACTTAACCCAGAGTTGCTCCCGGTAGGTCTGGATGGCGCCTTGCCAGGCAGGCTACCACTACCAGTGTATGAATGTATGAATGAATGGGTGGATGTTTGGTATTGTAAAGCGCTTTGGGGCTCCTCACAGGGGGCTGGAAAGCGCTATATAAATACGTTCCATTTACCATTTACCATTTCATCTCCCAGGTTTGGCGCTGTTTTTGTTCCTCCTTAGGGGCATCCACCAGCCTCACCTCGGGCTATCACCCACAATCTAACAGCCAGGCAGAACGTTGTAATCAGGAACTCGAGTCCACTCTGAGATGTCTTGTGGAATGTAACCCGTCTGCCTGGAATCAACATCTGGTTTGGGTGGAGTATGCCCACAACGCCCACAGATCTGCAGCCACTGGTATGTCCCCTTTCGAGGCTTCCCTGGGTTACTTACCTCCTCTCTTCCCCAGCCAGAAGACGGACATCTCAGTGCCTGCGGTGCAGTACCATTTTCTCTGTTGTCGACGCATCTGGCATCAAGCGAAGGCGGCGCTTCTCCGCACGGCTGACCAGAACAAGAAGTTTGCAGACCGTCATCGTTCTTCGGCACCTTCTTATACGGTGGGTCAAAGGGTTTGGCTTTCCACCAGGAACATCACTCTGAAGGACACCCCCAAGAAGCTGGCCCCTCACTTCATCGGGCCATTTCCGGTGGTCAAGATCGTCAACCCATCTGTGGTGCGTCTCCGGCTTCCTGACTCCATGAGGGTTCACCCGACGTTCCATGTTTCTCAGCTCAAGCCTGTTTCTGTGAGTCCTCTGTGCCCGCCTGCCGACCTACCTCCTCCGGCCCGTCTCATTGACAACCATCCGGCGTACACTGTGCGCGCCATTCTGGATGTCCGTCGCCGGGGGAGGGGTTTTCAGTACCTGGTGGATTGGGAAGGTTATGGTCCTGAGGAGCGTTCTTGGATTCCACGCTCTTTCATCCTGGACCCTAGTTTGATCACCTCGTTCTTCTCATATAGCTGTGGCCATGGGAAAGCGCCTGGAAAACGAGGATGATGATGATGGCGGACAGCACTACATCACAGCTGTGGCTGTGGTAAAGCGCCTCGAATATAACGATGATGACGGTCAGCACTCTGTAAAAGCAACGGCTGCATGAAGCACCGCGATGAGGAGGATGATGACGAGGGTAAGCACCTTGTCACGGCTGTGGCTACGTGAAAGCACAGTGATGATGAGGATGATGGACAGCATGTCGTTATAGCTTTGGCCGTGGGAAAGCGCCTTGAAGATGAGGATGATGATGATGGCGGTCAGCACTACGTCACAACTGCGGCCGTGGGAAAGCGCCTCGAAGATAATGATGATGACGGTCAGCACTTTGTAGCAGCAGCGGCTACATGAAAACACCGTGATGAGGAGGATGATGATGAGGGTCAGCACCTTGTCACGGCTGTGGCTGCGTGAAAGCACAGTGATGATGAGGATGATGATGATGGACAGCATATTGTTACGGCTGTGGCTGCGTGAAATCACCATGACAATGAGGATGATGAGGATGATGACGATCGACTACGTACAGCCCTGTGTGTCATCCGAGGCCGTGTTAAACTGCTTCAAAGACGATGAATGGATGAGGGATGAGGGATGAGGGGATGTAGGGAGGAAGGGATGAGGGGACGAAGGAAGGTTGCTTGGAAGAGGGGATGTGGGGATGAAGGAAAGAGGAGACGCAGGGATGGGGGATGAGGGGACGAAGGGCGGAGGTAAGTAAGAACAAGGGGGATGAAGGAGGGAAATAGGGGTGAAAGGATGAGGGGATGAAGGGAAGGGAGGAAGGAGGGACGAACGAGGCAAAAGGAGGTCGCTGAAGGAGAGTGCGAAAGGGCATGTGATACGAAGACCCTTGTACAGGGAGCCATTGAGAAAGGAGCTAAGGAAGAGTGGAGGTAGAGTAGCAGGGGAAGTTCCAATAAAGAGGCTACGGGTACGGCCGGCAACGTGACCGGGCTCCCACTGGGGGGAGCTGTCACCATGACAGAAGGTCCTACGGTCTCCTGGAGCAAGTGCCTGAGGTAAAGCCGCGAGCGGTTGAAAAGAAGCTTAAACCAGATTTGAATGATTGGAAGAAGGGAGTGTCAATGGAGGGATGGATGGTGATGTTGTAAAGCCTGCGAAGGCCGGGACTGAAAGACGTTGGAAAAAGCTTGGGAAGTTTTGATAAAGAGGTTGCGGTACAGGTGGTAATGTGACCTGGCTCCCACTGGGGGGAGTTGCCGCCACGACGGAAGGCCCTGCATTCGCATGGAGCAGACGTACGAGCAGAAGCCGTGGGCGGTTGAAAAGAAGTCAAAACCGGATTGAAATTATTGGAAGAAGAGATAGTTGGAGGGAAGGGTGGTGAGCTTGTGAAGCCGGCGAAGGCTGCGACCGAAAGACGATGGAAAAAGCTAAGAAAGTTCTGATAAAGAGGTTGTGGGTACAGGCGGTAATGTGACCCGGCTCCCACTGGGGGGAGCTGTCGCCATGACGGGAAGTCCTGTGGTCGATGACGGAATGACGTCACGGGAGACGTTGGAAGAATAGTAGCCAAGTCTGCTTTAATAAGCAAACGTGAGCTTGTTATTGTCTACAGATACACATAAATTTGGTGAGTCGATCGTTTTGGTGTCTTGGGCTTGTTTGGAATGCTAATCCGCTTGCTTGGGCTTGTTAATCTTTGCACTTTATTCTTTGTCTAGAGTGACAAGACCATGCTAAAATGAGCTACAATAAATAGGGGAAATACGGGAAAATATAATAAAGAATGGGAGAAAGAGCGCACACTTAAAGCATGATTCAGGATAGAGATTAGAGAAAGTATTATATTGACTTAGCTCAACTATGAGTTTGCCGTACAGTTTTTATTCTATTTATCTTGTTTATTTTTATGTTTTATTTGTACGCATCCTTCAAGATTCTGTTGTCAATGTCCAACGTTGTCAACACTCTGCAAACGATTCCAAGAGGCTTCATGGGATTAAGTTGTGTAAGTATGCAAAATGTAATTTATTTTTATTTTATCATTTATGTTTTATTGATATCAATTCTAATTTAATTTATCATTTATTTTTAAAGTGGATAATTTATTCAAAGTGTTAAGCTGGCAAAACGTTGCTGGTTATATGTAATGCCCAAAAAAATGTATACTGACAAAAAATGGCCATCGTTTTACACAATGGGGTGGGCTGCCAGTTGGGCTTGGTTTGGGCTGGTCGCTTATTTTCGTCGCGAGATCTGGCAACACAGATTGGAAGCGGAAGCTGGAACATAAGTTGTGGCCGCGGGTAGTTCAGATGACGGTAAAGTTGGTGTCAGTCGAGGCACCGAGGAGGAAAGGAGCTGAAAGAGTCTCAATCCATTGTCAGAACTGCTGAAGGGATTCCCATTCAGCGGAGAGAGCGCCGAAAGCTGGCAACGGTACACGGCTCAAGAAGCTGGCGTGTTGGAATAACACTGGAAGATGAACGTAAAGAAGCGGTCGTACTGAAAGCCGGTGAGTGACGCTGAGGACCAGGAAAACGAGCAGGTTGACTGATGCCTCGCGTCGACCAGAACGAGAAATCGATGCGAGTGGTCTATTGACTCCGGAAGGGTGAGAAACTGTAAATGAAATAGTTAGGGACTGAGTCGGAAGATCGAAAATACTTAGCTGAGTCGTGAAAACGGAGCCTGGAGCCCGCCTGGTAACAGAAGGAGGGGACTCGTCGACGGCGGATGGAACTTCGAAGAGACCCTCGGAAACAGAGTGGAGGACGAATGAAGAAGCGTCGTCCATGGTGAGTAAAAGCGCCGTTGACAAAATGTAAAGAACTGAGATGGGATGAATAGGTGAACGAGGTACAAATAGGTTATATGGGATAACTGGAGGCGTGATTTGGGCGTGGCCCTGCTCCCGAACCTAAGTTAACTTATTAACTCCATTATGTTCGTTTTAGCAAACAAAATGATATATTAATGAAAATTCCTCTCAAAGTGAGTTTAAAATTAAAAACCGCGTTTCTTCACGGGACATCCGACTACACGCAAAAGCAACATCTGTGACATAGGATGAAGAACGTCTTTAGAACGCCCCTTTTACATTGGACTTTTAAAACTTAGCCTAATGAGCCTCCATGAAGAAACCAGCTTCCACGTGGAGCACGATTGGAGCACGACGGCTACTGGAGCACGACTGAAGAACGACTGCTGTCGAGGAGTCGGCGAGCCTCCTGACTACGCCTTGGACTTCGGCTAGCTAGCCGTGAGCTAACCGCTCAGCTAGCTCCTCCGAGCAGAGGGAGTGGCCGACTGGTGAGCCCCTTGACCAGGCCTTTGCCGTCGGCGAGCTAACCGTGGAGCAAAATGTTAAGCTTGCCCCACCGAGCAAAGGGAACAGCGGTGGTGTGGCAGCTGTGTGGACGCTCAGCTAACTAGCCACGGAGCTAACTGTTAAACTAGCTCCATCGAGAAAAGGGAGCGACGGTGGTGCGGCTGCTGTGAGGATGTTCTTCTGCGGTTGGTCCTGCTCTACAAGGCCGTGGCGGAGGCAGGTTTGTTGAGCTTGGCTGTACCTCCATCAGTGTGTGCGACTTTTTGCTGAAGCTGATTCATTCACACCGGTAAGCGGCATTTTGCTGAAAATGGCTGGTAAATCAAGAAGAGACAAACAAGCTCTTAGTGAAACTAACTCAGGAGATGTTGATGACATTAAGAAATCATTAAATTTCATGAGCTCCGAACTCGTGAAGATAACATCACAGCAGAAGGAGCAACAGAAGCTCCTCACGAGCTTGGTTGATGAAATAAAACAACTGAAATCGCAACTGAGGAAAAAAACTAAAGGATAAAAAATTATCGAATTAGAGCAAAAAATCGATGACTTGGAACAAAATTCAAGACAAGAAAATATAATAATAACTGGATTGGAAATTAAAAATCGATTATATTCCAAGGTAATAGCAAACGAGGAGATAACCGAAGACTCATCACCCTAAGAAATGAGAACTTTTGAAGAACAGGTGGTGTCGTTCCTGCAAGACAAAGACATCGACATCGCTGACGAGGACATTTCTGTATGTCACACTCTTCCTAGTAAAAAAGGAACATCCAAGCCAGTAATTGTGGTTAGGTTGATTACTAGAAAGATAAGAAATAAAATAATTATGCAAGCCAAGAAATTAAAAGGAACGAATGTGTACATAAAGGAACATCTGACCAAAAAAACGGAATGATTGCAAGGGAAGCAAGACAGTTAAAAAAGCAAAACAAAATTGCATCTACGTGGACGAGAAATGGCAGAATATGGATTAAAGTGTATGATGGCTCACAACCAAAAATAGTGAAAGATTTAAAAGACTTGGAAAATATTTTGAACAAAGATGGAGTTGATTAATTTTAATCCAGTAACATCTCAAAACAACATCTACATAACAAAGATTATGATGAACATATACACAAATTATGATAGAATCTGAGAAATCAGAATTTAAAATTTATGATATTAAAGATGAAACAGATAAAAATCTATTTCCAGCTTCAAATGAAATCAAATTCATAACTCCGAAACAGTTTAGTGACATGAAAATCACAAATGATGGTCTTTCAATTATTCATTTCAATTGCAGAAGTTTGAATGCCAATATAACCAACATATCAGATTATTTAAACAACTTCAATACACCTTTCACAATAATTGTATTTTCAGAAACATGGTTAACTGATTCCCATGGGCTTCCCATGGGCTCACCACCTGTGGGAGGGGCCAAAGGGGTCGGGTGCTATGTGAGATGGGTGGTGGCCGAGGGCGGGGACCCTGGCGGTCTGATCCTCGGCTACAGAAGCTGGCCATTGGGACATGGAATGTCACCTCTCTGGTGGGGAAGGAGCCTGAGCTAGTGTGTGAGGTTGAGAGTTTCCGACTAGAAATAGTCGGACTCACCTCAACGCATGGCTCTGGCTCTGGAACCAGTTTCCTTGAGAGGGGTTGGACACTCTTCCACTCTGGAGTTGTCCCTGGTGAGAGGCGCCGAGCAGGAGTGGGCATACTGGTTGCCCCCCATCTTGGTGCCTGTACGTTGGGGTTCACCCCGGTGAACGAGAGGGTAGCCTCCCTTCGCCTACGTGTGGGGGGACGGGCTCTGACTGTTGTTTGTGCCTATGCACCAAACGGCAGCTCAGACTACCCACCCTTTTTGGAGTCCTTGGAGGGGGTATTGGAGAGTGCGCCTCCTGGGGACTCCCTTGTTCTACTGGGGGACTTCAACGCTCACGTGGGCAATGACAGTGAGACCTGGAGGGGTGTGGTTGGGAGGAACGGCCCCCCTGATCTGAACCAGAGTGGTGTTCTGTTATTGGACTTCTGTGCTCGTCATGGATTGTCCATAACGAACACCATGTTTAAGCATAAGGGTGTCCATATGTGCTCTTGGCACCAGGACACCCTAGGTCGCAGTTCGATGATCGACTTTGTTGTCGTCTCATCTGATCTGCGGCCGCATGTCTTGGACACTCGGGTGAAGAGAGGGGCGGAGCTGTCAACTGACCACTACCTGGTGGTGAGTTGGCTCCGATGGTGGGGGAGGATGCCGGTCAGACCTGGCAGACCCAAACGTATTGTGAGGGTCTGCTGGGAACGTCTGGCAGAGTCTCCCGTAAGACGGAGCTTTAACTCCCACCTCCGGGAGAGCTTTGAACACGTTCCGAGGGAGGCGGGGGACATGGAGTCCGAGTGGGCCGTGTTCCGCGCCTCTATTGTCGAGGCAGCTTATCGGAGCTGTGGCCGCAAGGTTGTTGGTGCCTGTCGTGGTGGCAACCCTCGAACCCGGTGGTGGACACCGGCAGTGAGGGATGCTGTCAGGCTGAAGAAGGAGTCCTATTGGGCCTTTTTGGCTTGTGGGACCCCGGAAGCAGCTGATAGGTACCGGCAGTCCAAGCGGCATGCGGCTCGGGTGGTTGCTGAGGCAAAAACTCGGGCGTGGGAGGAGTTCGGAGAGGCCATGGAGAATGACTTCCGTACGGCTTCGAGGCGATTCTGGTCCACCATCCGGCGTCTCAGGGGGGGAAAGAGGTACGCGACCAACACCATTTATGGTGGGGGTGGCGTGCTGCTGACCTCAACTCGGGATGTTGTGAGTCGGTGGGCGGAATACTTCGAAGACCTCCTCAATCCTACTGGCACGTCTTCCACTGAGGAAGCGGAGCCTGGGGACTTTGGGTCAGGTTCTCCGATCTCTGGTGCTGAGGTCGCCGAGGTGGTTAAAAAGCTCTGCGGTGGCAAGGCTCCGGGGGTGGATGAGATTCGCCCGGAGTTCCTTAGGGCTCTGGATGTTGTAGGGTTGTGTTGGCTTACGCGACTCTGCAATATCGCGTGGACATCGGGGGCAGTTCCCTTGGATTGGCAGACTGGGGTGGTGGTTCCCCTATTCAAAAAGGGGGACCGTAGGGTGTGTTCCAACTATAGGGGGATCACACTCTTAAGCCTCCCTGGTAAGGTCTATTCAGGGGTTCTGGAGAGGAGGGTCCGTCGGATAGTCGAACCTCGGATTCAGGAGGAGCAGTGTGGTTTTCGTGCTGGTCGTGGAACACTGGACCAGCTCTACACCCTCAACAGGGTCCTGGAGGGTGCGTGGGAGTTTGCCCAACCAGTTTACATGTGCTTTGTGGACTTGGAGAAGGCATTCGACCGCGTCCCTCGGGGGGTTCTGTGGGGGGTACTCCGGGAGTATGGGGTACCAGGCCCTTTGATAAGGGCTGTTAGGTCCCTGTACGACCGGTGTCAGAGCTTGGTCCGCATTGCCGGCAGTAAGTCAGGCTCGTTTCCGGTGAGAGTTGGACTCCGCCAAGGTTGCCCTTTGTCACCGATTCTGTTCATAACTTTTATGGACAGAATTTCTAGGCGCAGCCAAGGTGTTGAGAGGATCCGTTTTGGTGACCTTAGAATCGCTTCTCTGTTTTTTGCAGATGATGTGGTCCTACTGGCTTCATCAGTTCGTGATTTACAGCTTTCACTGGAGCGGTTTGCAGCCGAGTGTGATGCGGCCGGGATGAGGATCAGTTCCTCCAAATCCGAGGCCATGGTCTTGAGCCGGAAAAGGGTAGCATGCCCTCTCCGGGTCGGGGAGGAGGTCCTGCCCCAAGTGGAGGAGTTTAAGTATCTCGGGATCTTGTTCACGAATGAGGGAAAACTGGAGCGTGAGATCGATAGGCGGATAGGTGCAGCGTCCGCAGTGAAGCGGGCGCTGTACCGGTCTGTCGTGGTGAAGAGAGAGCTGAGTCAAAAGGCAAAGCTCTCAATTTACCGATCGATCTACGTTCCCACCCTCATCTATGGTCATGAGCTTTGGGTTATGACCGAAAGAACAAGATCTCGGATACAAGCGGCTGAAATGAGTTTTCTCCGCAGGGTGGCTGGACTCTCCCTTAGAGATAGGGTGAGAAGCTCAGTCATCCGGGAGGGACTCGGAGTAGAGCCGCTGCTTCTCCACATCGAGAGGAGCCAGTTGAGGTGGCTCGGGCATCTGGTTAGGATGCCTCCTGGACGCCTCCCTGGTGAGGTGTTCCGGGCATGTCCCACCGGGAGGAGACCCAGAGGAAGACCCAGGACACGCTGGAGGGACTATGTTTCTCGGCTGGCCTGGGAACGCCTTGGGATTCCCCCAGAGGAGCTGCTCCAAGTGGCTGGGGAGAGGGAAGTCTGGGCCTCCCTACTTAGGCTGCTACCCCCGCGACCCGACCCCGGATAAGCGGAAGAAGATGGATGGATGGATGGTTAACTGATGATAACATAAATATTGCTCATATTGAGGGAAACAAATTATTTTACATGAATAGAATTAAGAAAAAAAGGTGGTGGGGTTGCCTTATTTGTTAATAATGTAATAAAATACAGACTAAAAAGTGACATGTCCTTAGTGGTGGATAATTTAATGGAAATAATAACTATTGAAATTATAAATGAGATAGACAAAAACCTCACAATAAGCTGCACTTATCGATTGCCTGGTTCAAATATAGAATGTTTTACTGAAAAAATTTTGGAGTTACTAGCTAAAAATAGTAACAAATCTATCTTTCTATGTAGTGACTTTAATATTGACCTGGGAAACAAGGCAAACTCAGATAACATTACTGAATTTATAAATTCAATGTATAGTTTAAATTTATTTCCATTGATATTAAACCCTACTAGGATAACAACGGATAGTTCTACAATAATTGATAATATTTTCACAAATGTATCAAAGGATAATTTACATAGTGGTATTTTGTTAGCTGACATGAGTGATCATTTACCAAATTTCACAATTTACAATAAAGGAGCCTGTAAAACAAAACAAAATCTTAAAAAAGCAGACAAAAAAACCCAATAATAAATACATCAAAAAAGCTTTGGATAGATTAAAGGTCGACTTAATTAATCAAGAATGGAATGATGTATATGTAACAGATGTTAATAAATCATATGATGAGTTCATGAACATCTTGAATGGCTTGTATAAAAAAATTGTGTACTAAATACCAATATGAGGAAACGTACCATGGACCAACCATGGATGACAACAGGTTTAAGAAATGCTTGTTAAAAAAAAGAATTACCTGTATTCCTGTTTTTTTTAATGCAGGACTCCAGAGATGGAATATAAATACAAAAAAATATAAGAATAAACTACTAGGAATTATAAAGAAACAAAAAAAGGATTACTATAGTGGACACTTACATAAAACAAATGGAGATATGAAAGGTATTTGGAAAGTTCTAAATAGTGTTTTGAATAAACAAAACACCAAATCCAGCTTGCCACAGTATTTTAAGAAAAATAATATTGATATAAATGATTCAGATTCTATTGCAAACTAATTTAATAACTATTTTGTGAATGTGGGACCAGACCTTGCCAACAATATTCCACAAGTTGACGTAAATAAAAAGAGCTTGTTCAGCTGCCGTGGAGTTGATCACAATAAGATGTAGGCCGCACTATATGCCACGTGACTATTCAGTGATCTTAATCAACGTTATTTACATAGCCCCTGATGCTAATGCTAATGACGCCCAGGGAGAAATTCATGACTTACTCACCTCGCTGCAGTGTAAATATCCTGAGGGGCTTTTCATTGTTTGCGGGGACGTCAATCACGTTGATCTTCAAGTCTCCCTCCCAGCCTTCAATAAGAACGTCTTCACAGCTACGAGAGGAGATAAAACGCTCGACCAAGTCTTCACAAATGTAAAGGGGGCATACACGGCGAAGACACGCCCACCGCTCGGAGCTTCCGACCACGACTCTCTGATTCTGGCCCCAAGAGAACTCCCCCCACTCAGGCGCTCAAAGCCGGAACAAAGAGAAATAACAATCTGGCCTCAAGATAGTTCCCCCATGTTGAGAGACTGTTTTGAGAGGACAAACTGGTCTGTTTTCAGAGAAGCAGCCACTGATGGAAGTTCAGTGGACATGGAACTGTACGCTTCCTCAGTCCTGGGTTACATCAGTACATGCTCTGAAAATGTATCCATAAAAAAATATGTGAAATCCTACCCGAACCGGAAACCCTGGTTAAATAAAGAAGTTCACGCCTTGCTAGCAGCCAGAGACACTGCATTCAAGTCAGGAGATAAAGTGGAGCTGAGAAAGAGCAGGAATGAACTGAAGGATGGCATTAAGAAGGCCAAGGCCACGTATGCACAGAGGATCGAGGGACAGTTCACCTCACAAGACCCACGGAGCATGTGGAAGGGTATTAAATGCATAACAGATTACAAAGGCAAAAACAAACAATGCCCCAGGGACCCATCTCTGCCTGATGCCCTCAATAAGTTTTATGCACGTTTTGATGATCCAAACAGACCAGCTAGCACCAGACTCACCTCATCACCAGATGAAGAGCATCTCAGGGTGTCCGCAGCAGAAGTGAGAGGCAGTCTCAGAAAGATTAATCCTCATAAAGCAACCGGACCAGACAACATCCCAGGGAAAGTTCTGAAGGAATGTGCGGACCAGCTCTGTGAGGTGCTGGCTGACATCTTCACCACCTCACTTGCACTGGAGTCAGTTCCCACCTGCCTGAAGACCGCGACCATCATCCCAGTCCCAAAGAGCTCCACAGTGACTGGTCTGAATGACTATAGACCGGTGGCCCTCACCCCGATAGTCGCTAAATGTTTTGAGAAACTGGTCATGTCCCACATCAAGGCAACCGTCAACATCAATGAGGACCCTCATCAATACGCATACCGTGAGAACCGATCAACAGAGGACGCCATTTCTTCCGTGGTCCACACTGCTCTCACCCACCTGGATCAGAAGGACTCATACGTGCGTCTGCTCTTTGTGGACTTCACATCTGCTTCAACACCATGATCCCCCAAACTCTGATAGACAAACTATCTACACTTGGACTAAGCCCCTCTATTTGTAACTGGGTACTAGACTTCTTAACAGACAGACCACAGTCCGTGAAGATCCACAACTTCTCCTCCTCCACCGTAACCCTCAGCACTGGCTCTCCTCAGGGATGTGTGCTGAGCCCCCTTCTGTTCACTCTGCTCACATATGATTGTACAGCCACACTTCCAGGCTGTCATATTGTTAAGTTTGCAGATGATACAGCGGTGGTGGGATGCATCACAAACAATGATGAGTCCAGCTACAGACAGGAGGTGGAACACCTGGAGAGCTGGTGCAAAGAGAATAATCTTCACATGAATGTGAAGAAGACAAAGGAGATGATTGTGGACTTCAGAAGGAACAAACACACCCATGCCCCACTGAAAATAGGTGGGTCTGCAGTGGAAGTGGTCTCCAGCTACAAATACTTGGGTGTACACATGAATGATAACCTCAGCTGGAGCAACAACACCACCAGCCTGATCAAGAAAGGTCATCAGAGACTCTACTTCCTCAGACGGCTGAGACGAGCTGGTCTGAGCAGCCCAGTCCTCACCTCCTTCTACAGGTGTGCAGTGGAGAGCATCCTGTGCTCCAGCATCAACGTGTGGCATGGAGGCTGCACAGTTGAAGAGAGGAAAGCTCTGCAGAGAGTGGTGAAGGCTGCACAGAAGTCTGTTGGAGTCAGTCTCCCCACAATCACAGACATTTATACCTCCAGATGCAGGAAAAGAGCCACCTGCATCATGAAAGACCTCACTCATCCAGCACACTCACTCTTTGCCCCACTCCCCTCAGGACGGAGGTTGAGGAGCATCAAGTGTAGAACCACTAGACTGAGGAACAGCTTCTACCCTGAGGCTGTTAGACTCATGAATAAATAAAAATAAAATAAAAAATAAACACTGCAAAATATCACATCATACTGATGCTGATCTGTTTTCTTGTTGCTGTGTTCATCTGTGTTCATCTGTGACCATCTGCTCATACAAACTCATGTTCGTGCTGCTGTTTATTCCCACTATATTAGGCTTAGTGTATTACTAGTTGATGTTTTTCTTAGTTAATTCTAGATGTTATTACTGTTTTTCTCTTTCATTTGTTGTTGGATGTAACTGGGACCTCGTGTACATAATCTCGTTTTCATCACATGTACCACATGCGGTGCAAATGACAATAAAGACTCTCTGACTCTGACTCTGACTCTAAATGTGAAATATAAAGTCGATGGTTGTGCTGAAACAATGTTTCTTCATGAAATTGATAAAGACGAAATATTGAAGATTTGTTTACATTTTTGTTTAATATTCTCAGTTTAAAATTATTGTTTTAAATAAATGTTCCATTTGTTTACATTGTTGTTTATTTTTTCAGCTTGTCAGTTACAAAACTGAAACTAAATTTATGACCATTTTAATAGAAAAATCGTTTCTGAATCAAAAATCGTTTCTGAACCGAAAAATAGATTTTGAATCGAATCGTGACACCAAAAATCGGAATTGAATCGATTCTCCAGACACTGAGAGATTTGCACCCCTATGTGGGACTGCTTTATTTCTGTCTCCACAGTACCCATAATTCCCCTTTAGTGGGCGGATAGTTCACCTGTAGTGGACAGATCATTAAAGTGTAATTCACCTCAAAATTAACTTTTTTTAGCTAAGAAACTCCCTAGAATGTGTCTAAAATGTTGTATAGCACTATGTCTGTTTTAATCTTCATATATTTGTGCGTATTAGTTTAAATCAGCAATATTTGGTCTAAAAACGTGTTTACAGTAATCCTATGGGTTGAACAGAGGAATTGCACCTTAATTTTCTTATAATTTTTTTTAGTATAATTTTTATTCATTTCATATTAAAAACAATGACAATTTTTTTTAAAGAAAAATTAAACAAAACATAAAATGAAAGGAAGCAGAAGAAGAAAACATTTCTTAACATAACATTTTCTTATTGGTCTAGGATTCTCACTGTGACGTGTTTTCTCACTCTGTCGTCACGAAAGTGGTTCAAGCAGAGCCAATCCCCTGCAGAGATTAGAAGGTCCATGCTGCAGTTCATACCTTATATGGAAGTGGTACATTGCACTCCGGAAAATTACTGCAACAACGCATATTATAGTTTTTGGAATGGCACTAGTATATTTGTACATTTTAACTTGTTTATTTTAAGAATACTTTTCACTTCATCAAAACTATTTGGTTGTATTTGTTTTCTTATTGTGTGATGGACGAGTGATGCATGAATGCTTAGTTGGGGCAGTGGTGGAGGTGCAGGAGGTGCAGGTTTAGGATCCGAGAGACCCAGGTTCGATCCCAGGTCACTGAATACCTTGTGTTGTTATTTTCATTATTTTTTTAAGCCTTTTGTTTTGGATAGATCGGGTGAGAATAGATAAATACATCTTCATAATTATTCTTTGTTGTTGCTTGTTGTAAGTTGTTTGCTAGAGTTTTAGTTTGTTTTAGTTTGTTGCTAGAGGGGACGTGAATGCAGCATAACCCCCCCAACTCCTCCTCTCCTTGTCTCTCGGCACACCCATTTTGAGGCAGTTTTTGAATCTGGTATGGGGCAGAGCTATCTTCTGACGGTGAGGTGAGTTACTCTTTAATATCAATGTGACTTACCAGCTGGTGGTGCTAGTGATACATTAAGCTCTTTACTAACCACCACTAACATGTATTAGAAGAAGAGCTGGAAAACAACACAAAACCAAAATGGATGATCTTGTTTCTTTTTTTAACATTCTGCTTTGCCTGTGGCTTTTTCTCCTTTTTTAAGTAC
>JBBPBX010012356.1:0-10873 GCA_038048925.1 Garcialebias charrua | reverse complement strand
CGTTTTGGTGGCCTTAGAATCGCTTCTCTGTTTTTTGCAGATGATGTGGTCCTATTGGCTTCATCAGATTCATAACTGGCTGTGATTATCGTACCCACCACTGCACCCTGTATTCACTGGTTAATTGGACATCATTAACCTCACACAGACTCTTCCACTGGTACATTTTCATCTTCAAATCACTGCTTGGTCTGCTGCCCTCATACATCTCCTCCTATATGTCTTTGCGTGAGTGCAGCAACAGTGTGCGCTCTCAGCATGGGCGTAACAGCCCCGGGGTACGCGTGGGACATGTCCCCCGCACATTCCATATCTGTGCCCTCTGTCCCCCACACTTTTTTGAACCATTACAACTGTCTAATCTGCTAATAAGATGCGGTAACTCGTTTTTCCGAACTGTCTTTAAACGTACCATGAACGGCCCACGCTTACACCGGTGTGACGCACCTGTTTACAAGGGGAGACCGACGTGCTGTTGGGCATTAGCTGCAGAGCGTAACCATGTTCAGCAAACCAGCCAGAGTCAGCAAAAAGCAAAAAACTCTGCACAATTTTTTCCGAACAAGCCCTGTAAGTGAGCAATGCTGTTTCATGCAGATAATAATGAGTATGAGACTAGTAAATACTATTAGATAAATTATGACTAGTAAATACAACAGATAATGTTAGCTAAATTATGACTAATGTTAGCTAAATTATGACTAGTAAATACTAACAGGTAATGTTAGTTAAATTATGACATATACTACAGACACTGTTAGCTAAATTATGAATTATAAATACTACAGATAATGTTGGCTAATTTATGACTAATAAACTCTTACAGATTATGGTAGCTAAATCACTAGTAATCTCATGCAGATAGTATTAGGTAAATGATGACTGCTTCATACATGCAATTACAATAGTTGACAGGTATAATAATGGTTTTACATTTCTTGCTACTTAGTTAATGCCAAGAATAAACAATCTTATTTATTTTCTTTGCAAAATTTGTGCTCACTTGCTTTCCACATAATAAAAATCTTTATTGCCACCATAGAAAGAACAATGTCAGGGAGGAGACAAACCAGAGGCCAGCAGCAGGGATGATGGTGATGCAGGGTCTTCCCAGGTAAGGACAGGTTATAACATGCTAAGAAAATGATTTATTACAGGGAGAAACGATGCAGGTTTCAGATCAGGATTTATTTACAGATACTTCAGAATTACTCTTATTCCCACTCCAAAAATATTTTTCATATGTATTAGCACAGAGAGAAGAGCATGTGTCAGGGCAAAGACCAGACTGCAGCACATTGACTGCAGATGATATCTAAATGATGATTAGTTCATACATGCCAATATATTGTTATGCTAGTTAACAAGAATATTAAGGTTGTTTTTACATTTCTTGCTAGTTAGTTAATGCCAGGAATAAGCCTTTTCCAGGTTTAATGTCTGTGCAAAATTTGTACTCACTTGCTTTCCACATAATAAAATTAATCTTTATTGCTACTATAGAATGAGCAATGTCAGGGAGGAGACAAACCAGAGGCCAGCAGCAGGGATGATGATGATGATGCAGGGTCTTCCCAGGTAAGGACAGGTTATAACATGCTGAGAAAAATGTATTTATTACAGGGAGAAACAATGCAGATTTCAGATCAGGTTTTTTTTTTTTACATATATTTCAGAATTACACTCATTCACACTCCAAATAGTTTTTGTCTGTATTATAGATAGCACAGAGAGAAGAGCCTGTGTCAGGGCAGAGACCAGACTACAGTACTGATAGTCAGGGACAGCCTGCAGACAGTGACAGAGAAGGGGATGGAGCTTCTTTTACCACACTAAAGCCACATCATCCAGATCCCAAGACCATTGTGTGTCAAAAGTTGGCTAATGAAACTCTAAGATTTCAGAGACAGTGGTATGAGGACTTCCCTTGGCTTCATGTCATCCTAGGAGTTGAAGGAGTACTATGCTTTTACTGTCAGAAAGCTTTTTTAACACTACTTTGACTAAGGCTGCGCTTTTTTGCGCAAGTGAACTTGGCTTCTGAATCCCCCGGTCCCTTTCAGTGGGCTATATAATGTCGATTCAAATGCTAATGACCCTACTAAAGACCCATTAATTGTACACCTACCCCCCCACCCCCTACCCCTCAGTCCAAAATCCTTGGATCCAGTGCAGGCCTTGTATAACACATAAATATTTATCGCTGCCAGGTCAAGCATGTTGTAGAACACGGCAATGGGCCGCACCGTATATAAATGTGCAATCTGGTCCATTATACCGGTATGTCAGTTGACCTCAGGTCATGTTACCTGTGTCGGTCCAGCAGTTTACCTCAGGTCATGTGACCTGTGTCGGTCCGTTTGTTGACTTCATGTCGTGTGACCTGTGTCGTTTTGTCAGTTGACCTCAGGTCATGTGACCTGTGTTGGTCCGTCACTTGACCTCAGGTCATGTGACCTATGTCGGTCCGTCAGTTGACCTCAGGTCATGTGACCTATGTTGGTCCATCAGTTGAGCTCAGGTCATGTGACCTGTGTCGGTCCGTCAGTTGACTTCATGTCGTGTGACCTGTGTCGGTCCGTCAGTTGACCTCAGGTCATGTGACCTATGTTGGTCCATCAGTTGACCTCAGGTCATGTGACCTGTGTCGGCCCGTCAGTTGACCTCATGTCTTGTGACCTATGTCGGTCTGTCAGTTGACCTCAGGTCATGTGACCTGTGTCGGTCCGGCAGTTTACCTCAGGTCATGTGACCTGTGTCGGTCCGTTTGTTGACTTCATGTCGTGTGACCTGTGTCGTTTTGTCAGTTGACCTCAGGTCATGTGACCTGTGTTGGTCCGTCAGTTGACCTCAGGTCATGTGACCTATGTCGGTCCATCAGTTGACCTCAGGTCATGTGACCTGTGTCGGTCCATCAGTTGACCTCAGGTCATGTGACCTATGTTGGTCCGTCAGTTGACCTCATGTTGTGTGACCTGTGTCGGTCCATTAGTTGACTTCATGTAGTCCAAAATCAGCAGATATGGCAGAGGGAATTAGGTTCAAGATACATAAACATGAATTTGCAACATTTTATTGAAAATAATATTTACAAATCATCATACAAACGCAATACTGTATATACATTTTGTTTTTACAACAAAATCTAAATGTTGGTGTGTAGTTGTTACTGCTTCACATCTAACACTTATTACACACCCAGTTGTCCTCATTTCTACATTTGCGACAGGTGAACTTCTTGCAAATTGCACACTGTTTTTTGCTGCTGTTTCTTTTGCAAATTATCATACAAAAGCAATACTGTATATACATTTTGTTTTTACAACAAAATCTAAATGTTGGTGTGTAGTTGTTGCTGCTTCACATCTAACACTTATTACACACCCAGTTGTCCTCATTTCTACATTTGCGACAGGTAAACTTCTTGCAAATTGCACACTGTTTTTTGCTGCTGTTTCTTTTGCAAATCATCATACAAAAGCAATATATACATTTTGTTTTTACAACAAAATCTAAATGTTGGTGTGTAGTTGTTGCTGCTTCACATCTAACACTTATTACACACCCAGTTGTCCTCATTTCTACATTTGCGACAGGTAAACTTCTTGCAAATTGCACACTGTTTTTTGCTGCTGTTTCTTTTGCAAATCATCATACAAAAGCAATATATACATTTTGTTTTTACAACAAAATCTAAATGTTGGTGTGTAGTTGTTGCTGCTTCACATCTAACACTTATTACACACCCAGTTGTCCTCATTTCTACATTTGCGACAGGTAAACTTCTTGCAAATTGCACACTGTTTTTTGCTGCTGTTTCTTTTGCAAATCATCATACAAAAGCAATATATACATTTTGTTTTTACAACAAAATCTAAATGTTGGTGTGTAGTTGTTGCTGCTTCACATCTAACACTTATTACACACCCAGTTGTCCTCATTTCTACATTTGCGACAGGTAAACTTCTTGCAAATTGCACACTGTTTTTTGCTGCTGTTTCTTTTGCAAATCATCATACAAAAGCAATATATACATTTTGTTTTAACAACAAAATCTAAATGTTGGTGTGTAGTTGTTGCTGCTTCACATCTAACACTTATTACACACCCAGTTGTCCTCATTTCTACATTTGCGACAGGTGAACTTCTTGCAAATTGCACACTGTTTTTTGCTGCTGTTTCTTTTGCAAATTATCATACAAAAGCAATACTGTATATACATTTTGTTTTTACAACAAAATCTAAATGTTGGTGTGTAGTTGTTGCTGCTTCACATCTAACACTTATTACACACCCAGTTGTCCTCATTTCTACATTTGCGACAGGTAAACTTCTTGCAAATTGCACAGTTTTTTGCTGCTGTTTCTTTTGCAAATCATCATACAAAAGCAATATATACATTTTGTTTTTACAAGAAAATCTAAATGTTGGTGTGTAGTTGTTGCTGCTTCACATCTAACACTTATTACACACCCAGTTGTCCTCATTTCTACATTTGCGACAGGTAAACTTCTTGCAAATTGCACACTGTTTTTTGCTGTTGTTTCTTTTGCAAATCATCATACAAAAGCAATATATACATTTTGTTTTTACAACAAAATCTAAATGTTGGTGTGTAGTTGTTGCTGCTTCACATCTAACACTTATTACACACCCAGTTGTCCTCATTTCTACATTTGCGACAGGTAAACTTCTTGCAAATTGCACACTGTTTTTTGCTGCGGTTTCTTTTGCAGAGGGTCTGAACCTGACACTGTGTCGTCTTTCCAGGACCAGGCTGGGGGCGTGGCTTTCAGCATGGACTTTTCTATCATAAAACGCTGACGAAGTTCCAGTGCAAGGCCATGTATGAAGTCTCTTCTGCTTTCCTTGGACCCAATGCAGGCCTTGTATAACACAAGCATTTATTGCTGCTAGGTCAAGCATGTTGTAGAACACGGCAATGGGCCACCTGCATGTGCCGGCATGCACCGTATATACACGTGCCATCTGGTCCATTATGTCAACGCCACACTGCAAAAAATTAAATTAAATTAAATGTTAGATTTTGAACAACAATATAACAAGTAAAGTATAGCTGTATAAAACCATTGCAGCAATATTACTTATCTACATACCTTCATGGAGTTGTAATCTGTTATAGTGTTTGGTTTTTTTTTATGTTCATTGCCAACTAGCACTTGTTGGTGCATGGTGCTGAGAACACAGACCAACTTGTTTTTCTTAGGAGCATACGCGGTCAGTGTGGCACTGCCTGATTTGTACACTTGTGTGGAGAATTCTTTCCAGCCCTTGCCATTTTTTGCTGGAAGGGGAATCTCCCGTCTAATTTTGTTGATTGTGCCGAGCAGAGTTGTGTTGTGGTTTAGCAGTCTGTTAGCCAGTGTCACAGATGTGAAGAAGTTGTCCATGGTTACAGTTCTTCCATTGCCCAGAAATGGTTCCATGAGTTTCATGACAACATTCTCAGATAGTCTTTCTCCTTTAGGACGGCTGGGGTCCTTTCCTAAATATGGAATGGCGTTGCACATATACTTTGTGTCCAAGTCTGCAGCAATCCAAAACTTTATGCCAAATTTATCTGGCTTAGTTGCGATGTACTGTGTAAAAGGGCAGCGTACCTTGGTTGGAAACAGCTGCTCATCAACAGTAATGTGCTGTCCTGGTACGTAGCACTGCTGATAGTTACTTACAAAACGTTGCCAAATGTCTGAAACTGCAGCAAATGTCGGTCTTCACACGTTCCGCACGGGTGTCCTTGTTGTCAAAGCGCAAGTACCTCATGATTTCTTTGTAGCAGTCACGGGACATCGTCTCCTTGATTACAGGCACACCATATTTTTCTGACCAAGATTCGATCATTGCACCAATTGGGCAGAGAGTTGCTCGTAGAAACAGAACGGCTATGAAAGCCATAAGCTCACTGACAAAAAGGCTCCAGGTGTCATTTGTTCTGTGGGCTTCATGGTTGGTGCACTCTGTGATGATCAGAAGCATCTCCATGTTGAACAAACACAGAAAGCTCTGAAGTCTACTCGTTATCCGACGCTGCAGGAAAGAAAATAAATAAATATTTTAATTATATACAGTATCACTTCCGTTTTACTGCACTTTGCTTTGTTTTAGTTTTGATACATGACAAAAATTTTGCTTTTTTACTAAGAAAACGAAAACAAAAAAGCAATATACACACTGCTAATCTACAAAATTATAAATATTTATACAAACACAACACAAAAATGTCTAACAAACAGAAATATTACCTTGGCATGTTCTGTAGGTCCTACCCTCTCTTGGAATACAGCCTCTGCATGGAATTCTTGCTGCTGCAGGTGTCCAGCACCTACAGTCTCCCAAACTGTCCCATCCTTTGCTTACACGCTTGATGCTGATATGTTTTTCTTTGTTTCTGAACGTTTTTTTCTGGGAAGGCTGCACTGCTCTTTATCAGATTCACCACTGGTATCCTCATCTGTAGAAAGTTCTAAGTTCAACTCGGTGTCTGAATCATCTACTTTGTCAAAAGCTAGTTCCTCTCCTCCATCGGACTCGCAGTCATCCACAGCAGTCAGTAATTCCAACACTTCTGAAACAGTGTAGGTCTTATTGGGGGCCATAATGTTTCTGTTTGTTCCACATACCACAGAAGGGTACAAAATAATGATTCACTCCTGTCTGTGTCTGCTTTCATACTGCTCTGACTAAGGGGGGAAGTGCAAGCAGAGTCTTACCTGGTGAAAACATTGGAATGCAGTCGGGTGTGGTGGGGGTGTCTGAGTTGAGTACACACATATGTATAACAAAAGGCAGTTAATGGTCCAATAATTGTTCAGGAAAAGGAGGGGGTTTGTCCTCAGGATCTTGAAAATTCAGTCATCCTAGTGTTAAAGGACGTCACAGCTTGCAAAAAACACAGACCAGAAATTCATTTCTACTGGTTTTAAAAACTGAAAGAAGGGCCGTGAAAGATTTGCATTACATGCTAGATCAGAATGTCACAAAATAGCCTTGACAACCCAAATCTATGAGACTATATCAGTGGATGTGCAACTGTCTAACTTGCGGGCATCACAGCAAGAGAAGGCATGATCCTGTCTTTTAAAAATAATCCGTGCTATGCAGTTCTTGGCAAGGCAGGGTCTGTGGGTTAATGAAAGTGAAGGAAATTTTGCACAGCTGTTGGGATATAAATCTGAGGATGACCCTGAACTAAGAAAATGGTTGAGTTCTCGAGAGGACTACACAAGTCCCAAAGTTCAAAACGAGATCCTGAGTCTATTGAGCCACTCAGTAGTACGTGAAATTGTGGAAAACATCAGGTCACTTCCACAACTGCAGTTTTCTGTGATTATGGATGGAACACAAGATGTATCAGGAAAAGAGCAGGAGGCAGTAGTTGTGAGATATGCTGATCATGATCTGATAGTTCATGAATAATTTGTTGGCATGTATGAAGTGTCTGAGACCACAGGAGAAAACCTTGAAAAAGTTATTATGGATGTACTGCTCCGTCTAAATTTGTCAATTACTGGGTTGAGAGAACACACCTATGATGGTGCAGCAAACATGGCAGGAATATATTCAGGAGCATAGGCCATAATCAAAAAGCAACAACCTCTGGCTCCTTATGTACATTGTGGTGCCCATTGTGTGAATCTGATCACAAAACATGCTTGCTCAGCCTCTTCTGTTGTCCGTGACTCTTTGCAGTGAGCTCATGATTTGGGAGTTCTGTTTGGCCAGTCAATAAAAATGAAGTCGATTTTTCAGGATATTGTCAAAGCAGAGAGCGGTCCAGTCAAGTCTATCAGGCCCTTGTGTCCAACAAGATGGACTGTACGTACAGGTGCCATTCAGTCGCTACTTAACCAGTATCAGCCTGTATTGCATGCTTTACAGGAAATGGCATCTGGTAAGTCAGATTCAGCCAGCAGGGCAAATGGCTTGCTTGAAAGATTGCAAAAGGGCAATGTAGTTCTTGGTCTCCTGCTTGCCTTGGTTACAGAGGAGTTAGAGTGCCTCAATAAGTCTCTTCAAAGTCAAACACAGACAGTTGATGGTATGCTTGCTGCAGTCACTTGTGTTAAAGAAAGCATAGCTGGCAAAAGAACACATGAGACATTTCAGTCTATCTACAACAAAGCATCACAAATGTGTGACAAACTCAACCTTTCCCCAATTGAAATGCCTCGGGTCCGAAACCCTCCCAAACGCCTGTCTGGTAAGGCTGCTGCCCATGCACCTTCATCCTCAGTTGACTACTTCAGAGCAGAATTTTTCAAGGTTGTGGACACTGTGAGTATGCAATTCACAGAACGTTTTGAAAATGAAGGAGTGCTTACGATCAGGAAACTTGAACAAGTACTTCTAACAGGAGTCACAGATGATGATGTTTTGCTTCAGTACCCAGAAGTGAACAGAACTTCTCTTCAAGTGCAGTTAGCAATGTTTAAGTCCAAGTATAAATATCAGTCAAGCAATGAAGCTGCTACCATTCTGCGAGTAATGTTGCCAGAGGTCCGGGGTCTTTTTGAACAAGTGGAAATACTTGTGCGGTTGCTTCTCACTGTGCCTGCCTCTTCTGCTGAGGATGAGAGAAACTTCAGTAGTCTTCGGAGGTTAAAAACCTGGCTCCGCAGCACAATGACACAGTCTCGGCTCAACAGTGTTGCTGTGTGTCATGTTCACAAAGACAAATTGGGCAAAATAAATAAGATAGAAATTGCTCAGCAATTTATTGCGGCCAATGAGAGGCGCAGAATCACGTTTGGGTGCTTTACTTAGATGAGACCAGTGTACTGATACATACAGTATATGTACATGTTGTGGGAGGCTTCTGAATTCCTAAAATAGAGGTTTAAGTAGAAATATAGCTATTTTTTGCCCTATCACACATACATTTGTACATTTCTGTTCTTCATATATATTGCACCCAGAAAAACATTAACATCACTGTTATTTGACTGTAGAAAATAAACAAAGAGATTTTTCTTTTATATATATATATATATATATATATATATATATATATATATCATTTGTATAAATGTTGTGGCTAATGTTATTGTTTCTACTTTGAACCAAAGTGACTGATTGTTTTTTATAATATAGTTAATCAAGAGAAGATTGCTTGTTCAAACGCAAAAAATGACATAAATGTTTAAACATGATATTTTGTTTAATACTTATGTATTTTCAGATATTATTTGACTACTGCATTATTTGTGTTCTTAAAAGGCAGCAAGTATAGGTCATAGTTTTGCACATCTGTGTGGTCACATTTGACTGAAATGTTGATGTGTTTAGTGCGGTGTGTCACTTTCTTTGTTTATGACATTAAACTAAACTATGTGGCCCATTACCCTGGTATCTTCTCATTTCCATTCCATTTTATGTGCTAAGTAACAGTTTGCTGACAAATGGTCTTTTATTTAACATTTCATGTTCAGTGTTGCCATTTGGCACTTAATTATCTGGCTTCTATAGATGTTTGAGGGTAATTGTGTCAAGTCAACCCGAGTTTGGCAGCTAATTCTTTAGATTTTGTTAGTATATCATTTAAATAACTAGAGTGTATCCCTTGGTGCTGTACAGTGGCTGTTATTTGTTTTTAGCCACCAAGGACAAATCTGATTGAGAGAGGATGAGAAATTGAAGAATTTGGCCCCCTCACTTCTGAGATGGTGATTACGCCCTTGGCTCTCAGGACATGATCACCTGCAGTGTCCCCTCAGTGAGGACTGAACTTGGAAAAGGGCCTTCTCCTACTCTGCTCCTGCTTCATGGAATACAGTATCATACAAAAAGATCTGAAGCTCTCGGCCCTGACCTCTCTGGATGGTTTTCAGAATCTGTTGGAATCCTGGCAAAAACCAATGCAGATATGTTCCTGTCTTTGATTTTTTTGTACAACTACCTTATAATGTTTTTGCTACTTTTTCTTTTCTTTTGTTTACTGTTTAATGTATTTGTATCATTGATGTTAATCATTCTTTAGTTTGTAGCAGGTCGCTTTCGTAAATGAGCCCTCGAGGCTCAATAAGATTTACCTGACTAAATAAAGGTTGAATGAATCAGATCGTGATCTACAGCTTTCGCTGGAGCGGTTTGCAGCCGAGTGTGATGCGGCCGGGATGAGGATCAGTTCCTCCAAATCCGAGGCCATGGTCTTGAGCCGGAAAAGGGTAGCATGCCCTCTCCGGGTCGGGGAGGAGGTCCTGCCCCAAGTGGAGGAGTTTAAGTATCTCGGGGTCTTGTTCACGAATGAGGGAAAACTGGAGCGTGAGATCGATAGGCGGATAGGTGCAGCATCCGCAGTGAAGCGGGCGCTGTACCGGTCTGTCGTGGTGAAGAGAGAGCTGAGTCGAAAGGCAAAGCTCTCAATTTACCGATCGATCTACGTTCCCACCCTCATCTATGGTCATGAGCTTTGGGTTGTGACCGAAAGAACGAGATCTCGGATACAAGCGGCTGAAATGAGTTTTCTCCGCAGGGTGTCTGGACTCTCCCTTAGAGATAGGGTGAGAAGCTCAGTCATCCGGGAGGGACTCGGAGTAGAGCCGCTGCTTCTCCACATCGAGAGGAGCCAGTTGAGGTGGCTCGGGCATCTGGTTAGGATGCCTCCTGGACGCCTCCCTGGTGAGGTGTTCCGGGCATGTCCCACCGGGAGGAGACCCAGAGGAAGACCCAGGACACGCTGGAGGGACTATGTTTCTCGGCTGGCCTGGGAACGCCTTGGGATTCCCCCAGAGGAGCTGCTCCAAGTGGCTGGGGAGAGGGAAGTCTGGGCCTCCCTACTTAGGCTGCTACCCCCGCGACCCGACCCCGGATAAGCGGAAGAAAATGGATGGATGGATGGATGGTAATATTATAT
>JBBPBX010012355.1:42005-54205 GCA_038048925.1 Garcialebias charrua | reverse complement strand
AAACCCTTCCCATACTTGTGCAATGCAATGTTCTAAACAATGTTTCTAAACTCTAAACACTCTAAAAGAGCACAGAATGTCATGATTTCAGCTCTCTACCAGCGTGCTTGGCCACGCCCACTTCTCCACTGCAGAGCAGAGATATGACACATTGCAGAAAGAAGCTTCTCCTTCAGCTGTGGGCTGCACATATGTGCAGCAGGTACTAAAAAATTCATTTTAAATAAACGTCCCATGCCAATTGTGCGGCTCATCCATCAATCAGCAAATTGTTTGTCATGTCCAATTTTACTTTGAAAACCCGCAATAGCGCTAGTCCGCAAAAAATGAAGTAACGAGGGACTACTGTAATGCAAAATGTGTTCGTGCTCACAACATATGCTGGGACTGTGTCTCAGGCACTACTGCATAAAATTTTAGGTTTATGGCTGCTTTTGTAATTTTGTTTTATGTCAGTTGGCTGTTGCAGTCACATTGAGATGGGTTGACTAAAAGTCATTCATCTTTAGATGTCTACCCAATTATTACATTCTGCAAGTTTTACTAAAATGTGTCTAGTGGTTTATGCAACATTTTTTATGTCAGTTATGTTTACACAGACACATAAATGGAGATAGAAACTTTACTGTCCACCTTCACCTTTTCGTTATGCAATATGTAAATACAAATTATGTTATAACATATCACAATGACCCTGTAGAATATTGCACACTTGATTTGCACCAGAATTACACAATCCAAATGAAGCACATGTAGGTCGAAAGTTCAAACACAACCCAAGCTTTGTCAGGGTCTCTACATCAGAGAAAGCTAATGGTGGCGAATTCTGATTTCAGGTTTAAATTTCAAGACATGTTCCTGCTTTACATGTTTGACTCTCTGATACAACAGCATGAACCAGATATAATGTAGTCACCTCTGTCACTGTGTTATTGAAATTACCACATGCTTTATAAGGGTGTAAAAGGTCTAGGTCATGGTTTTTGATTGGGTGGTGGGGGTTGGCTCCCTTTTACTGTAATTGCTGCTATGGTTTTCAGCGCGAGAAATTCTGCTTGAGAAATTACCCCTGGACTGAGCATTTGTGTGTGTGTGTGTTTTCAAATGGGTGGAAAGTGCTGGGGAAAAATGGGAGCTGTCAGTCAGCTTAATGAGACCAACCTTGTCTGTGCACATACACACACACAAACACACAGAGCGCCATTGGGCCCCTGGAAGTGCCATATAATTGGGTTTCCTTTCCAGGACAACAGACATGCTCACTGGATTAGATCTGACCACCGACGCCAATTCCCTCTGTCTCTCTCTGAGCTTTTCCTTCTTTTTGCATCCCGACTGTCTCTTTTTTGCATCCCTCTTTATTTACTAGCTCTTTGGATATCTATTTTTACATTTGCTTTTTCCGTATACCTATCAGTTTGACCTACTGACCTTTCCACCACTGACTGTACAGCCATGTTGAGAGCCTTATATCGGTTTTAGTTATGTATAACAAAGCAAAAAAGTATTGTTTAAAATTAAGAAGTCACATTTTTAATATTCAGTGCTATTTATACATTTAATTTGACCACTTTGAGGGTCTGCCATGATGTTAATATGAGGATTTTAAACTTTTCTCATTCACTGACCAGAAACGTGCATATGTTCATTGATAACTCTACTGTTACTCACGGGGAACATGTAGACTAAATTATGGCTAGGTGTGAGTGAGAGTGTGAATGGTTGTGTGTCTCATCTCTATGTGATCATGTGATTGACTTGCAACCAGTGGTGTAGTCTACATGATACTCAGGTATATGGAGTATACCCACTAGAAAAGCTTAAGAATTTCAGTATACCCACTTAAAAGTACCCAATACTGTAATACATGACATCATTAGGCACGTGTCACTGATAACATTAAACGTCTGTTAAACGCTTCCGTAACAATCTATCGGTATGCAGCGCTTTGCTTTCATACTGTATTATAAATCTATAACATACAAAGCCAACATTTGTACAAAGTTTGTTCATTCATTCAAATACAGGTAGTCCCCGATTTACGAGCGCTCTGATCTGCGAGGTTCCAGACTTACGAGCTGCGAATTTTTGGAAAAAACGAAAAAAATACTGAGTTTTCATGTGTTTTTTCACTACAGTTAGTTAGTTAAGCATATAAACACACGTTTCCGATCATTTTTATGCACTCAAAAGTAGTTTTTAGATGAAAATAGAGTGTTTTTAGTCGCGCTAGCGAAAACCGTTCCAATTTACGAGCGGATTTCCGGATTTACGAGAGAAATGGCGGCCGTTCCAAATTACGAGATTTCCGGTTTACGAGCGCCTCGTTGTGACGGATCTCGCTCGTAAATCGGGGACTACCTGTATAAGCATAAGAGAAATCTGGAAACGTTCAATATGCTTAAAAATCAAAATAAATTGACAATTACATTGTTACAGTGTACCATACTTTGGTTTCTAAGCACAGTATACCCACTACAAAAATGTAGACTACGCCACTGCTTGCAACCTATCCATGGTGTATCCTGTCACTTCCACAGAGACGGCTGGAAATGGGCATCAGCGCCACTGCGACCCAGCAAACCTGGGTAAAGTGTATGTATGTATGTATGTATGCATGCCTGTACAGTACATGTATTTATGCACGTATGTATGTATGTATGTATGTATGTATGTATGTATGTACAGTATGTATGTATGTATGTATGGATGGATGGATGGATGGATGGATGCATGGATGGATGGATGGATGGATGGATGGATGGATGGATGGATGGATGGATGGATGGATGGATGGATGGATGGATGGATGGATGGATAGATGGATACATGATGGATGAAATTCATTCAACCTTTATTTAGTCAGGTAAATCTCATTGAGCCTCGTGGACTCATTTACAAAAGCGACCTGCTACAAACTAAAGAATGATGAACAGCAATGATACAATTACCTTAAACAATAAACAATAGAAAAACTAGCAAAACATTATAAGGTAGATGTATAAAATCAAGAACAAGAACATGTCTGCAATGGTTTTTGCCAGGATTCCAACAGATTCTGAAAACCATTTAGAGAAGTCAAGGTCGAGAGCTTCAGATCTTTTTGTAAGATATTCCATGAAGCAGGAGCAGAGTAGGAGAAGGCCCTTTTTCCAAGTTCAGTCCTCACTGACGGAACACTGCAGGTGATCATGTCCTGAGAGCGCACGCTGTAGCTGCACTCACGCAGAGTCAAATAGGAGAAGGTTACATTATTGGCCTCATTGGAAATTGTAGTTAGATTTTTTTTTTTCAACAATAAATACAAGTGTCAGACAGCACATATGCATCTAACCCTTGAATAAAACAGAAAGGATAAGAAAAAAGGGAAGCATGAAAAGGAAAGGAAAAGGGATTTGTTTTTTTTTCTCACGGTTCCTTGTGCAATCCCAGAGGAATGCTCACATCGCCTTTTTCTGCCCTTCACATTGTCTGGATTTCTGTAGAAGCTCTTTGCAAGCAAGTATGTGTGTGTTTGTCTGTGCATAATGCAGCACAGCATTGTGTCTTGAATGTGTGTGAGGGAATACCTCAGCTTTGTTTCCTCACTACTTAGCTGTTTTTGGACATTTGTAAACACATTCATAGCATGAATAAGCAGATGTGTTCTAAGCATCTCTGTATCCCATTATATTATTATTCATACTTCATACCTTTACTCAGAAAGTTAAAAAAAATGCATCTTATATTAACATCTAGAGTAAGAGTATGAACACAACATAATCACAAAATAGATCCTTTGCTTCTTAATCCTGATATTACAGTTAACATTAGAAAGGGGACCAAACCAACTATCCATTACTAAATATAACACAAATACATTTACAACATTGCTGTAGCAGTAATTACAAGATACAATACAATACAATACAACTTTATTCATGGAGCACTTTAAAACAACACTGTTGGCCAAAGAGCTGTACACTAACACGAACAAGCATAAAGCTATAAACTCAACAAATACCATAAAAGTGATGAATTACCAGATCAAAACAGCAAACAGTAAAAACTATAAAACAAACAACTTAAAAACAGTAAAACCAGCATTTCAAGCTGTGTTAAAAGCCACAGAGAAAAAATGTATCTTCAAAGATACTACCTAACTGGCAAAATGGCTTACTGGCATATTTGATTCTCAACCTAAGAATGGCAAGTCCTTCACAGCGAGCTAACTAGCAGACTTGAGGGGGGAAATGACTGTTTTTCAGCTTCATTTTTACAAACATGAAAAAATTAAAGTATTATCATTGCTATAGTGATGTGTTCCCTGTTATCCTCCAGTCTCTTGATGTGTACAATAGTGTGCATTGAGAGATGTAATTGATTTTACTGTTACTTGGCCTTTGAAGAACATGCAAAACTGAACTTTTTATGTGCTATTATATTTCCAGTTACTGATAGTATATCTTATCACCTGCATGCCTGTCAAATAAACAGCATAGCCATTCCTGGGACTTGCAGGCTCTATTTACTGAAGAGTTACACTGATATTGAATTATATAGTTAAACAAAGATATGAGACAAAATAATAGGTCACAGTAGTGGGGGTTAGAAATTAACAAAATTTCCCAAGTGAATACTTAACTTCTTGAAGGAGTATTTGTTTTTTTTTGTATTGATATATGTGAAGTAATACTTTATGAGTAGTCAACTTGTAGTAGACAACAATCAGAATAAACTCAGTTTGGAGACTCGTGACAATTCTCTGGAAAGTTTCTGACTGACTCAGAGCTATTTCATTTAGTTGGGGATGATGATGTTCAAGACCAAATTTCAGCAATCTAAAATACCTCAAATGTTTTATTAAATTTAAAACTGAAAGTTCTGATGTATTCTGTAAATATTTTTTTTTAAATATCATATTCATTTTACCAATCATATTAGGTTGTTCAGATTTTGGCATGAAGACACAGCAGATATATTCTGCCTCTTCAATTTAAGCAATGCACACAAACATAGTCTAAATTAATATTTTTTTTATTTACAGTATAGGACTCATGTAAATGTGATTTTCTTGCTTTAGGTAATATTACATAAAAACTTCAAAGGTGCCACAATTTAAAATATGTATTTATCGTTCAGTGTTTTGTGTCACATTTTAAAACTTTATTGCCTTATGCCAACAAAAATTGGTATAAAAAATACACACAAAAAAACATTTGGTGAATTTAAGATAAAGTTTACACAAACACAGAACGAAGAAAAGCAAAGACGTAAACAACAATGTGTCATAATCTTGAATGCATCCAACTATTTTTACACCCACATTTCCTTTTTGGAAAAGTATACCATTTAGTATGACATCATCAAACATATATTTATTTGTTTTTTGTTTGCTTTTTGTAAAAAAATTAACTTTTACAGCACAGACTATAGCCGTCCCTGCCTGCATCTGTTGCTCAGAAAGAGACTGTAATACAAAGTGCATGTAGTTATGCACAAAACTTGAAAAGCATTCAATTATTAAGTCATCGCGTTGAAAACAAGTCATGGGCGATCTGTTTGGGTAAAATCTGTATTCCTTGCAGTGAGGTAACATAATATATTTAGTCTGAGATAATGGGACGTAATTTTGCTGAGGTAAATATTTTGTTGTGTGAGGTGGCATTGTGTGTGTTTCCAAGCTTTTCTTTCCCTGCGAGTGTGTACACCGAATAAAGTGTTTAAATGTATTTGGAGTATTTTACGTTTAATCAACACGGAACAGATAAGCCCTCAAGACACATGTGCAATGTAAATACACGCTCACGCACAGGGAGCAGAGAGAAACAAATACAGCCACAATAGAAAGCCTTTTTTTGGCAGCAACGCAACAGCCTTCCATCCATATCCCTCATGCACCCTCAGCCACCCCTACACCTCCCCACGCTGCAGCGAGATATTAAATACCGTTCTCACAGCTCCCTGTTTAGCCACTTGGCATTCCAACAACACATCCGTCTCTCTGGAAATGTTTATCTGTAAGCTGTTTTTGCCACACTTTCCTCATCACATGCACATATATGTAGGCTAGTTTAAACACATGTGTGCAGGTCGGCATACAGAAAGTAAAAGTAAACGTGGGTACCGAGAAAAAAAAAAAACACAGAAAAGTATATTTTTCTAAACCTGAGAACACACGTTCACACGCACACACTGGAAAACGTATAAAAGTGCACACACAAATTTGCAAAAACACATAAAAAGTCAAACAGATGTGACCGGATTGTGTCAAGGTTTCACACCGTAGACATCAGTGTTCAAATGCACACACGTGTACACACGGATACACATTAGAGGCAGCGAGGAATGCAGATGGAAGCAACGGTTGGATACGCTGGTTGGACTACATCTAAACATTTGAAAATGTAGCCTCAAAGGCAACACACTTCTTTTAACACACACAAAATGCTTTACACTGATGTGTAACTGTGCTTGCAAGCAGGACTCAACAGAAAGAGAAAAAAATACACATGATGAGATGACGTTCTTGCATGCCACTAATGAAATTAAGCCTGGAAATGTAGCGCTCTGTTAGGCAGATAAAGTCTAAGCTTCCTTCCAAACTGAGGGAGGGAGAGCCAGATAGAAAGAGGCTGTTAACATCAAGGCTATGCTGAAAATACAGGGGTCAACTTTGCGCAGAGGGTGAGCGATGAGAGAGAGATTACAGGAAGACAGTGTGCACAGGCGTTCTGGGTGTATGAGTGGGTTATTTGTCTGACTGAATATAGGTTTGCGTATCCAGAAGAACAAAATGGAAAAGGTTTGACTACTGCTGGTTGTAGGCAAAAATTACATGATGCAAATTGGACTCCATCTCTATTTGTTTTATGCTGTTTATTTATAAGATAAATTGCAGGTGAAGGGTTAAATGGTTACATCTATGAATAGCTAGTTCAACTTTGATGTTTCAAATTCAAGAATCTTTGTTATCCTCAAGGGGCAATTTGTTTCATAGTCAGTAATCACTCAGCGTTACCATACAAAAAGACATTGAGACAATAAAATAATACATGAAATTATCACTGTTTTGTTTTATTCATTTATTCATTTTATACAACAATAACATATGTATAATTGGAAAAAATATATAAAATGAAAGGTAGCAGATGAAGAATATATATTATTAAATCTGCTCCTTATTTATCTAACAACAATACAAACAATATTTTCTATAATAACAAAATAAGTAAATAACTCGTTAATTTTTCAATTCACATATATCACTCATTAAAATACATTCATTTATATTTGTTTAACAATTCGTTTTCAACCAGTTTCTTAATTACAAGGATTGATTTGGCTTCCTTAACATTTGTCATTAAGTCATTCCATAATCGTACTCCTTGAATTAAGGTAGTTCTTCCCTTCAAACTAGTTCTAAACTGCGGTTTTAGAAATACATATTTCCCCTTGAAATTGTAATAACTTGATCTTTTCACAAAATGCTGTTGGATATTTGATGGTAGTGTATTTTTACAAGCTCTATACATAAGTGACAAAATGTTATAGTCCACAAAATCATAGAATTTCAGCAACTTCATTTGATAAAATAATTCATTTGATGGGTGACGGTAATGTTTTCTAGTTATAATTCTTACAATTCTTTTCTGCAAAATAAAAATAGGCATTGTGATTGATTCACGCTTTTCCCCAAACATGAACACAATAAATCAAATGTGGCACAATAATTGTATTATACAACAAATACAGTGCCTTGTCATTTAGTAGATGTATAACCCTATAAAATATTGCAATAGATTTAGATATTTTCGTTTTAAAATAATGTATATGTTGTTTCCATGAAAGATTATCGTCAATGATAACACCCAAAAAGTTTGCCTCACTGACTCTACAAATCACTGAATCCTTTACTTGAAATGGAACATCAATTGTTTTATTTCTATTACTAAATATCATATAGTTTGTTTTTTACAAGTTTAATGATAATTTGTTGAGTTTAAACCAGTTTTGAACTTTAACAAACTCCTTCATCATTGACTCCAATAGTTGTTCAATATTAGTACCAGAACAAAAAAAGTTGTATCATCAGTGAAAAGAACGCATTTGAAGAGACCAGACACCTTAACCAAATTGTTTATACAGTATATAAGATGAACAACTTCGGACCAAGTACCGATCCCTGTGGAACCCCACATGTAATGTGATCTGATCGCACATCATCCAACTGTACAAACTGTTTCCTGTTTTCCAAGTAACTACACACCCATTGTAATGCTAATCCTCTGATGCCATACTTAAATTTATCAAGGAGAATACTATGATTAACAGTATCAAAAGCCTTTTTTAAATCAACAAACACACCAACACAATATTGTTTATGGTCAACAGCAGTAGTTACTTGTTCCATAAAGTCCATAAGCGCCATAGATGTAGAATATTTTGCTCTAAAACCATATTGATTATTAGTTAGAATATTTTGTTTGTCAATGAATTGGTCCAATCTGTTGTTGAATAGTTTCTCCAAGATTTTTGAAAACTGTGGTAATAGGGATATCGGTCTATAATTATTAAACACACATTTGTCACCACTTTTGAAAAAAGGAACAACTTTAGCTACTTTCATTATTTCTGGAAATAAAGTTAACAGGTATTATAATAAAACATAAAAGAGAATATTATAGTTAATTGCTACATAAATGTGGTGGTGATATGAGGGCAACGTGGCGAGTAATTGTTGAGAAGCCTGATCACTACAGGGGTCTGTTCGTCCTACATCTGGGCAGCAGATACCTGCATCCAGGTGGAAGGAACCTGAACTCACCATGGAGAGGATGATCAGGATCTGCCAGAATTAGCCTGGCCTTGTTCACTGACATCACCTTGTGTAGGTTTATGTACTGTATTTATTGTTGGAAGTTTGTTTAATGTAAAACTGCAAAAAAAATAGACTTTTTGATAATATTTAGAAATGTACCTGCTTGGTTAGTCGGCATGTAAACGTTTCATGACTCTTGTCACAGTAACTAACTTGATACTTTGTTGTGACGTGTTTAAAGCAATGACAATTTTTTTCTTTTAAATGTGATGAGCTCAAAAAATTAGAAAAAGGAATGTCCATGCAAAATAAAGTTCCGGTTAATTAACATTTTGCTGGGTCACCACAGGGCTTTCACAGTTTTCAAGGGGGGTTGTCTGTGTTTTCTTAACAGTATGCAGCTGTAAGGGTCTTAAAGCATAGACATTACCATTAGTTATAGAGCTATCTAGAAATATTTATTCTGAATGCTTTTTGCATAAATATTTATTTTGTCTTTAGTAGTCTGCCAGCCACTGATGCAAGAAAATCTTCCCAGCATTGTGCTGCTTTTACCGTGTTTATGGAGATGACATCAGTGTACAAGACGGTTTCCTTAACTGGGAATGATGCCAAATAGTACAGTCTTTATTTTATCAGATGAGAAGAATTTCCATTCCTTGGTCTATGAGTCATTCAGGAGTCCTTGGGAAACACCCAGGGGTTTTTCAAAGCCTTTTAGACTTCTCTCTAGTAACTTTTTTAACATACCCAATTGGTGTAGTGCTGACTTGATAGCTATTTCTTCTCTACTGGAGCACATTCATTGCAACCAATTCAATTTAGAACTGCTACGGAAAAGTTTGTTAGCTGTCCTCTTTCAGGAATAAACGTCTCTGTCTTTTCACTTATTTTTAACAACAACTTTTGTTTAAATCATACAGTGCATTATAAACATCTTAAATATTATGCTTTATTGAGTATTTATTGAGTATTTCCCTATATTTGTTTGGAATACTGTATTTGTTTGTACCGGTAACTTTTATTACTTGTGTTATTTTAGTGTTATTTTAGTATGTAGCATTTTTTATTTCCATTGCCTTCTTTTATTGTTGTTGTTTCCTATTCTATTTTCATTGATTTATTATTCCAGTTTATTCATCTTTTTATCCTGTTAAGCACCTTGGTCAATGCAAGGCA
Organism: Garcialebias charrua; assembly: GCA_038048925.1. Lineage (NCBI taxonomy): Eukaryota > Metazoa > Chordata > Actinopteri > Cyprinodontiformes > Rivulidae > Garcialebias > Garcialebias charrua. Next base: position 44,226 of record JBBPBX010012355.1, on the reverse strand, counting down.
TTGTAGGAAGGTGCTATACAAATAAAGTTTATTATTATTATTATTATTATTATTATTACACACACAGTACACCAAAGTTGTGTTTATGTTGTTCAGTGAAGAATAAAGGTAAAGGTAAGATTTTGATGCAAAATTAACAAAACACAAGATTTTAACCAAACTAGCAATAACTTTGGTCTGAAACAAAACTGACAATGATCGTTTGCTGGCTCCATATTAAAAGACTTGCCGCCTCTAATGCACAAAACACAATAAAACTTTTCTTAAAAGCTATGTCAGATAGCTAATGTTGGATTTATATATAATTGTAAATTAAACATATTCTGCTTTGTATGTCACAGAGGCAAATGCAACTGTGAAAATGAAGAATTAATTATCATATTTTATAAGCTACCGTGCAAAGTCTAGGAGATCTGCTTACTTTTAGCATCTAAGTATTGTATTACTTTTATTCCCCACTTTGTTTGTTTAAATATTTTTCTATCTGTTATGAAACCTAAAGGTTTTTTTCATATTGTGTCTGTATGATGGACTGAAAGATTCAGTGAACATTTACCAAGTCATTTTATTTGACCTTGGGGCCCAAGAAAAATAAAATAAATGAAGCAGACTCAATTTCTCCACCCTTTCCGACACCGACCAATTGCAAACAAACGTGCACACACAGCACTGACTGTAAATTACAGGGAAGCAGCAAATCATTTTCCCATTTACTCCTCTGTAACTCAAACATTTAGTTCATTTTCTGTCTGAAAATTAGCTGGCATTGATGCCAGTGCTCTCTAGTATAATTAACAATTATGCATGTGTCACTGTGGGAGTTGTGTGTGTTGGGAGCAGAGGCTGTAGAGGGGCATCAACTTTCAGTCAATGCATCAACAACGTGTAAAACACCTGAAGGTTAAAGCCACACACTTGACCTATTCAAGTGAATGGTGTTAAGGTCTTCCAATCATAAATCACTAAAAGCTATATGCACAAGATATAATATCTGTACTGAGCTCATGATTTATGAGCAGGGCTATGAAAGGATTGGACATCAAAAGTTGACTTAGGACATCTGAACTGCCCCTTTTAGCTGAGCATTTTACATGTCCTGTTTTTGGAACATTTCAAATCACAAGGGCCATTGAGCACACTGAAAAGAGTTTATGGTTTACAAGTAGGTGGTTTCAAAATAGTCTCATTTATAAAGTCAAATTTTATTGAAAAGTTATTCAATAAAAAATGTGGATAAGACAGAAATAGTTTTTATTTGTCCTGTTGAAAAATAAAGTTGCACACTGTTCATTCATTCTGATCACCTTTGCTTTGTGGTATTGGCCGTTTAGGTGGAGCTCTCTGACAGCACCTCTCATACCATCACTGATGCCTATGCTGGCAAGGAATACATCATACAAGTAAGAAGTTTACTATGTCTCACAAATTAACACGGAAAATTGAAATTTTACACAAAATCAACAAGCCACTTTATTTCTAGACTTAGTTTGGTCTTTCATTGTTTTATTTAGCACATTTTGGGGCAATCTTTCTAACATTTTTTATCTAAATTAGTTAAATTATTCTGTCTCTAATTCAACAGGTGGCTGCTAAGGACACAGAAATTGGAACGTGGAGTGACTGGAGTGTGGCTAACCATGCTACACCTTGGATTGAAGAGCCTCTGCCACATTCTGCCATCACTCCCACAACTGATGTGGACTTCCCTACTGGTAGGTAGAACTAAGTCAAAGTCAAAGTCAACTTTATTGTCAAAACTGCAATATGTACAGGACATACACAGGATTTAAATTGCATTTCTCTCAGTCCCTCGGTGCAACAGTAACATTTAAACACTAAAACACTAAAACATTTAATAAACATAAGCATAAAATGAAATAATAAAAGTGTAATACTGTCCTGAGTTTTTGCATAGTAGTTTTTGCATAGTAGTATAAAAGTATGAAAAGTTACACCAACACTAAAACACTAAACATTTAATAAACATAAGCATAAAATGAAATAATAAAAGTGTAATACTGTCCTGAGTTTTTTGCATAGTAGTATAAAAGTGTAAAAAGTATATCTATAAAATAAAATGAAGGTTCTGGCATTGACATTTGTAAAAGAGTGACAAAGCAGCATATGAAGTTAATGTACACAGTATATGTATGAGGTAGTTGATATTGGTATAGAGGTAAAGTGGCATATGCAATAAGGCTAGTAAAAAGAATATATATAT
>JBBPBX010012355.1:26495-41960 GCA_038048925.1 Garcialebias charrua | reverse complement strand
CAGCAGTAGTGTAGATATAAAAAGTAGTGTAAATGTAAACAGTAGTAATAAATGTAAACAGTAGTAATGAATATAAACAGTAGTAATAAATGTAAACAGTAGTAATAAATGTAAACAGTAGTAATAAATGTAAACAGTAGTAATGAATGTAAACAGTAGTAATAAATGTAAACAGTAAATGTAAACAGTAGTATGACTATAGGCAGTGATGTAGTAACTTCTAACACATTTAGGATTGGCAGATGAAGTTTATGGTCAGTGATCTTCAAAGTTGACCCATTTGTAAATAAGTTTAGCAGTATTTTTTTGGGTACGCCAATACAGAAAATGTCATAAAATCAGCTGCTATAACTGCATAGTGGCTTTGAATCTTTAAACACAGTTCACTGTTAATGGATGTTTTTACCGAAATGGTAAGTCCAGATTATTAACATGCTTAAAATGTTGGCCTGTAAAGTTTAACTCTAATATTAAAATGTAAAAATACATACATTAGCCTAATGTTGTTTGCCTCCTCATATCAGCTGAAAACAGAAAATTCAGATATGGTTGACATCATCAAAGCTACACCGATATAAAAGGCTAAATGTAAATAGATTATTACAAATATGAAAAAATGTATCATGCAAAGCTTTCTTTTAGATTCAGAAATTGGCCGTCCTTTTATTCATACCATCACTAATTAATAGTGCAACAATATTGCAAACAACTCTTATAGTATGCATATTTAATTAAATATGTTTGACATTTAAATATTCTTCTAATGTCTGGGTTTCATCTACCAATGTTTTCTTCTCAAGGCTATCCAATAGTAATTGTGTTAATCAGTTAGGCATGAAATTAGGTTTCAATAACGTTGTATATCATGACATTAATAAGCACACATAAATTTGAACTTCTATCACAACTTGAGAAATAAACTCCAGCAGTCTAGACACAAACTGACACTCACAGCAGCTTTTGCCTGAATTGTGCCTCAAGGGAATAACCACGCTATCTTTTAAAAAAGACTCACGTATCCCCCACAGCTCCAGACTGACTCTCTTTCATTGCACATTTTTAGAGGTATTTTTTTAAAAATTATAATTAAATTATTTACATTTTAAACATTTTTTGTATGTGCATAAACATGCACACACCTTTTGACATTGTCGCGGAGTCTAAACACTTTGGACTTTTTTAAGTATGTGGCAAATATCAAGGTTGGCTTGCTAGTCAGAATGAAATCTCTTTATGGACAGATAATTGTAAAACAACAAGACATCCAGGACTAAACTGTTATTTTATTTTATTTTTTAATGCATTTTTAAGACTTCACTGAAATAACACAAAACTATAATTATTCTTTGTCCATCTACTGATCGTGCCCTTTCCTTTTCAGCAAGCTAAGTCGACCGGCATCTACTAAAGATTTGGAATAAGATAATTGGGTATATTGACATGAATTAGGCACTATTTTGAAGGGGAAAAAAACATGCATATGTTTAGGATCAATGAGGTATTGGGGAAGGATATGTTCAAGAGTATTTTGAAGTTAAACCAGGATTCTTCTTTGGCAACATTTTGGTCACTTGTTCAACCGTAAACGCTTCACAAAAGAAAATAAAGTCTGGACTAAGGTTGCACTTTGCTCCTGGACTGCAGTGCAGATGGCATTATGGTAACACGGCAGTTGAGATGAAGCACAAGTCCCTTTGATTGAGTTATCAATCTGGCTCAAGATTACAAAGTCACTCTATAGACAAGCATTAGTGACCTGAATTTGATTCAGGTTGGCCTGGGATTGTTCTTGTTTTATAATCAAATCAATAAAATATGATTGCCAATATGTGCAACTGGCCCTTGCAGGTACTTGTAGGCCAGATGATGTATGTGATCCAAGGAGCTTTCTTGGTCTTTAGTAACTGATTGACTATCTGTTTAACAAAAGAGGGGTTGTTTTAGTACCAAAGAAAGGGTTCTCAGAAATACCTTTTAATGTAAGAAATCATCTTTTATGCGTTACTTTTGATTTCTTTGTTTAATTCAACACAAACAACCAAGAATAGTTGTTACTGTCATATAGCTTTGCTTTGTTCGCAGGGTTTTGTTGTGTCCCTGCATGTGCCACATTATAATCTGACTTTCTTGTTCAATCTTAATTTAGTAGATTAACTAATAAGTACAAATTAAGTGTAAATGTGAGTATACATAAATTTTTCCATGTGCTTTTTTTGTGTGTGTGTCATTTTAGGCTATTTGGCACTAGGTAAAAGCTGGTATACGGCAAAACATCAGTTACCGTATTACCTGTACTTTATTAGTTTTACCATTTAAAACTATGTAAATCCACTTTAATTGGAAATGTTGGCACAGAGGTTTGAGAAGGCGAGCCTGTGATTGTAAGGTTGCTGGTTTGATCCCCCGGACTGACATCAAAATGCCAGTGTGAAAGGTGAAGTACCCAAATCTGCCTCCACCCACATTTGCCCCATTCTGGATCCATGAGCAATGCCCTTATCCCCCACTAACTGCTCCCCCAGGCACACTAGAAGGCAGCTCTCTGCTCCACACAGGGGGTTGTGATAGCTCGGTGGTCTGTGGTTGTGTCAGGAAGGGCATCCTGCATAAAACAATTGCCAAGTCTTCGTGCGAGTTAGTTCTCTGTGGCGACCCCTGAGGAAGGAAGCAACCAAAACATAAAACCTATTCATATCCAGCAAACACAAATCATTTTATCATATACTGTACCGGTAATGATCATTTTTATGCCAAATACTTTGTAGTTTACAGTATAATGTATTTTGCTCCTATTTTTTTAAGAACTGTACTCAAAGATCTAAGACATCTTCTATGTACACTATAGGCCTTTTTCGCTAAAATATTCACACATTTGTGTAAATCTGTGTTAGTGAGCACTTCTCCTTTTGCAAGATAATCCATCCACCTCACAAGTGCAGCATATCAAGATGCTGATTAGACAGCATGATTATTGCACTGGTGTGCCTTAGGCTGGCCATAAAAAAAGACCACTCTAAAATGTGCAGTTTTATCACACAGCACAATGCCACGGATGTTGCAAGTTTTGAGGGAGCGTGCAATTGGCATGGTCACTGTAGGGATGTCGACGTTCAGAGAATTTGGCATTCAACCAGCCTCACAACCACAGACCATGTGTAGCCACACCAGTCCCTGTGTTTATTGTCCATAACATTTCAATTTGATTCAAAAATACTTCTTAGCTCCAGCAAACTGGTTGGTCCACGTAAGAAGTTTGGTGCTTGGTGGGGAAACAGTTTACTGGAACTCCTCAGACTGATCAAGCCCTATGGATAGAGGGTGAAACATCTCTATGAAAAATAAACTGCCCAGATGACCTGACTGTGAATTATTGGATTTGATACCTGGATGACTGGGCATGAACATGTTGCCTTGAACCACTTTGGCTGTGGCTGCCTGCCTGGGAGGAGTCGACGGGGGACAGGACGGCCCCCAGGAACCATCTAGCTCCAGCAAACTGGTTGGTCCACTTAGGAAGTTTAGTGCTCAGTGGGGAAACAGTTTAGTGGAACTCCTCAGACTGATGAAGCCCTCTGGATAGAGGGTGCAACGTCTCTATAAAAAATAAAAATAAAACCATCCAGTAGACCTGACTGTGAATTATTGGGTCAAATATACTTCATTAATCCCAAAGTGAAATTAAATTTTGTTGTAGCTCATCATCCTGGATTCATTAGAGTTGTTATAGATGCTGATGGCTGTGAGTGGGATGGATCTCTTGTAGCGGTCCGTCTTAGAGTGGCTCTGAAGAAACTAGTTGCAGATGTTGATCTATCTACTTGGGCTTGATGGGTTACTCAGTCTTCTTGGGCTGAAGAAACACCTGAATCTTGGGCAGAACTCCTCCCTGAGCAATGGCCACTCCTCCCAGCAGCTTGTTGAGCTTCTTGTCATTGCGGACAGCCAGCTGCAGGTGTCAGGGTGTGATCCTGGTCTTCTTGTAGTCACAAGCCACGTGTCCCGCCTGCTCCAGGATCTCAGCTGTCAGGTACTCAAGCACCTCCACCAAGAAGATGGGGATACATCCACGGCACCTCCTTTAAGATACACCAATTCATGACAACATACACCAATGTCAACCCCTGCCATACCCACATCTCTACTACTCGATTCACAATGTTGACATCAGAAAACTGCTCACCCACCTGATGACATACATACAGTCTGCCATTTGCCCTGCAGTGGTGGGATGTAACTAAGTACAAATACTTTGTTTATGTACTTAAGTACATTTTTCATGTATCTGTACTTTACTTAAGTAGAATTAAATGTGGCTACTTTTACTCCACTACATTTTACATGAAGTATCTGTACTTTCTACTACACTACATTTCAACAATGTGTTGTGTTACAAGTTACATTCATGTTGCAGCTTTTTGATTTGTCGTTAGTTTGAAAGTAACTGATGGCGAGAAGAGTTGGTTTATTGAATCACTGCAAAGTGGACAGGTAACATTAGACCCACCTTCAAGAAGACCTGGACCAATGATGTATGTTCTAGTATATACGTCATTGAGCTGGGAGCACCCACAGCACCACTAACACACCCAAAATGGATTTCACCAAAAAGATTCAGCCAGGAGATACACACCACCCATGGCCTTATTGAAAGATTATTGAAAGACTGTTCAGTACAGCAGGACAGATTTTCTCTCCCTAAAGAGCCAGACATGGACTCAAAAACTTTGAAAACCAACTTCTTCTGGACTTGAACAAGAAATTCTTGCTGCAATATTAAAATGTGTCAGTTCATGGGATGTTAGGAGACAAGAGATGTCTCCAAATGTCTCGGCACTCGGGTCCAAGTTTTGAAAATGTTGTCAGGAAGTTAAAATATTGTTCATTGTTGACCCATTACAAGGTTGACCAAACAGTATTTTAACTAGAGATGATGACTAACTGGAGTTGGAAATGATCAGAGTCTATTCCTTTGTTGGGTCTAATGCTCCTTTTTTTCAAACAGACAACTTTTACTTCAATGTGTTTACTGCAGTTAAAATGACACATTGGTTTTACTTTGTGTTAAAGCAAAACTTTCAATAATCATCCCTTATTATTCTTATTTTGCTTAATGACATTTAACTCTGCATGTCATCCCTGAAATTCTGCTGCACAGAATCACAAGTCCAAGTGTGAACTGTGTCACAGAGTAAACACAATAAAAACATGTGTTATCTGCAGCATTGTTCTTTAAAATGGCTCAACACTATTAATGTATTACAGGAAATATGCATACAGTACACACACTTAATCATACTGTAGACCATTGCATTAGGTAATACATTCACCAAACACTTTTACTTTAATACTTTAAGTATTTTTAAAAGTAAGTAAAGTACTGTATTTATTTACTTTTCCATCCATCCATCCATCCATCCATTTTCTTCCGCTTATCCGGGGTCGGGTCGCGGGGGTAGCAGCCTAAGTAGGGAGGCCCAGACTTCCCTCTCCCCAGCCACTTGGAGCAGCTCCTCTGGGGGAATCCCAAGGCGTTCCCAGGCCAGCCGAGAAACATAGTCCCTCCAGCGTATCCTGGGTCTTCCTCTGGGTCTCCTCCCGGTGGGACATGCCCGGAACACCTCACCAGGGAGGCGTCCAGGAGGCATCCTAACCAGATGCCCGAGCCACCTCAACTGGCTCCTCTCGATTTACTTTTCCTTAAGTAAAATATTAATATGGTACTTCTACTTTTACTAGAGTACATTTTTGTCTGTTTATTTGTACTTTTACTTAAGTGCAATGTTTGAGTACTTTCTCCACCACTGCTGCCCTGTACAGTGAAAACTGGGATTTATCCATGAACACCTCTCCAACGTGTCAAATGCCATTGAATGTGAGCATTTGCCCACTCAGGTTGATTACAACATACTGAACCAGTAGGTGGAGACCTCACTGAGGATGACAAACTTCAAACAAATTGTTGCAGCAGCTGTCTGGGCAGCTGGTATTTATATTTTTGTAGCAAGTTAACATTAAGTTTCTATTGGCAAGACCTAACAAATTGACTTTACCTAGCTGAGATACTCCTGTTCTTGGGTCAAAAGGGCAGCCCGGGGATTAAAGAATCCTTACACAAGACTGCTCCACGGTTCAGCTGTATGCAATGCAAACTACTGAGCTATAATGAGATAGCGTGCCTTCGATTGAATGAGTTCATATGAGAGTGGCATCTACCTTTTAAACTCTGATTCATGAAGAACAAGCTATTTAAAAAGTTAGTGCATTATTTAAATACTTGTCAGTAGGTGAGCTCTAATGATGCTCGCATTCAGTTTGTTCATTGATGCAGAATGCAGAAGCTAGTGAACCACCTCAGTTTTAATTGTGAGCTGTGAGACATTTACGATGAGAAAAAAATAACCTTCTTGCAAGCTATATCCCTTATTTTGATTCAGCGTGTCGATCGATCAATTCAAACCTTGTTTGAATAATAAAAGATTCTCATAGCCATCTTTTTTTCAAATTTTATTTTATGTTTTTTTTTTGGGGGGGGGGTTGTGGCTGACCTTTGAATTTTGTTGTTAGTTTTATAATACAAGACTGACTTCTTTTGGTCATAAACAGCACTGCATGATGATTGTCTGCATTTAATAAGCTCATAAAGATACACACACGTATTGTGCTGATGAAACGCACATCTTTTCCATCTTCTAACGCTGTTGTGACCAGAAAGAAGGGGTGCTCCTCCCGTCAGATAGCACGTTTTGCATGCTCTCTCATGAACCTTCGGTCAGCACACAGCGTATTATTCATGGTGTCAAGGAAATAACAGCAGTTTATTTGGATTCTCCTCATGCATCTTCTCCATCCAGCTGCTGCCTCTCTGCTCTCCTTCCTGCACTCCTTGTCATGTTCTTTTTTCTCCTCCCTCTCTCTCTCTCTGGCTCCATTTTGCCTTTGGGTATCTCTTTCCCTGTGTTTTTTCTCTCTCTTTCTCTCGTTTTAACTTCTTTCTATTGATCATGCCTCTTACACTTAGCTCTTGGCAGCCCACGCGTCATACAAATCTTTTCTGTTTGACCTTTTGCTGCCCAATTTTAAAGATGTCACTTGCCGGATGACTGATTATAGCTGGGTACAAACTGGTCTGTAGCAACTGAAAAGCCTGTTGAGATCCATAAAATGACTTCATATTTTGGTGTTGAGACTGATGGATGCAGTTTTTGCCCCCTTTTTTAACACCAGAATCAAAGGAACTGAAAGCTAAACGGATGTCGTGTCTGTTTGCAAGACAAATTAAAATATGTGCTTAAAACACCAAATAAACAACTTGGGGGCGGGGGGATGCTGTTATGTTCAGACTTAATTAAACTTAATGTAATTGATTTCTTATCTAAATCTGTTTAGGCTGAATTGCAAGGGGATTCCATTGGAACAGAATGGACTGCATGAAACTGAATCTAATTTTGAACTTTTTGCTTTTTTGTTCAGTGAGACGACATATAATTATGTTCTGAATTAGAGTTATACAAATGTGTTTAATTGAGTTGACTTTAAATTAAGAATTGAAATTAGCTGAAATGGCTTAAAGTATACTAATTTGAATTTAGTTACAGCAAAGAAGAAGTGAATTAAATTGGGTTAATTGAGTTAAGTTGAATAAAATAACTCAATTGAACTGAGAAAAATAAAACTGAATTCAAGAGAATAAAATATTTGAATTTTGATTGGAGGCAGCTTATCAGAGTTGTGGCCGCAAGGTTGTTGGTGCCTGTCGTGGTGGCAACCCTCGAACCCGGTGGTGGACACCAGCGGTGAGGGATGCTGTCAGGCTGAAGAAGGAGTCCTATTGGGCCTTTTTGGCCTGTGGGACCCCGGAAGCAGCAGATAGGTACCGGCAGTCCAAGCGGCATGCGGCTCGGGTGGTTGCTGAGGCAAAAACTCGGGCGTGGGAGGAGTTCGGAGAGGCCATGGAGAATGACTTCCGTACGGCTTCGAGGCGATTCTGGTCCACCATCCGGCGTCTCAGGGGGGGAAAGCGGTACGCGACCAACACCATTTATGGTGGGGATGGCGTGCTGTTGACCTCAACTCGGGATGTTGTGAGTCGGTGGGCGGAATACTTCGAAGACCTCCTCAATCCTACTGGCACGTCTTCCACTGAGGAAGCGGAGCCTGGGGACTTTGGGTCGGGCTCTCCAATCTCTGGTGCTGAGGTCGCCGAGGTGGTTAAAAAGCTCCGCGGTGGCAAGGCTCCGGGGGTGGATGAGATTCGTCCTGAGTTCCTTAGGGCTCTGGATGTTGTGGGGTTGTGTTGGCTTACGCGACTCTGCAATATCGCGTGGACATCGGGGGCAGTTCCCTTGGATTGGCAGACTGGGGTGGTGGTTCCCCTATTCAAAAAGGGGGACCGTAGGGTGTGTTCCAACTATAGGGGGATCACACTCTTAAGCCTCCCTGGTAAGGTCTATTCAGGGGTTCTGGAGAGGAGGGTCCGTCGGATAGTCGAACCTCGGATTCAGGAGGAGCAGTGTGGTTTTCGTCCTGGTCGTGGAACACTGGACCAGCTCTACACCCTCAGCAGGGTCCTGGAGGGCGCGTGGGAGTTTGCCCAACCAGTTTACATGTGCTTTGTGGACTTGGAAAAGGCATTCGACCGCGTCCCTCGGGGGGTTCTGTGGGGGGTACTCCGGGAGTATGGGGTACCAGGCCCATTGATATGGGCTGTTAGGTCCCTGTACGACCGGTGTCAGAGCTTGGTCCGCATTGCCGGCAGTAAGTCAGGCTCGTTTCCAGTGAGAGTTGGACTCCGCCAAGGTTGCCCTTTGTCACCGATTCTGTTCATAACTTTTATGGACAGAATTTCTAGGCGCAGCCAAGGTGTTGAGAGGATCCGTTTTGGTGGCCTTAGAATCGCTTCTCTGTTTTTTGCAGATGATGTGGTCCTATTGGCTTCATCAGGTCGTGATCTACAGCTTTCGCTGGAGCGGTTTGCAGCCGAGTGTGATGCGGCCGGGATGAGGATCAGTTCCTCCAAATCCGAGGCCATGGTCTTGAGCCGGAAAAGGGTAGCATGCCCTCTCCGGGTCGGGGAGGAGGTCCTGCCCCAAGTGGAGGAGTTTAAGTATCTCGGGTCTTGTTCACGAATGAGGGAAAACTGGAGCGTGAGATCGATAGGCGGATAGGTGCAGCATCCGCAGTGAAGCGGGCGCTGTACCGGTCTGTCGTGGTGAAGAGAGAGCTGAGTCGAAAGGCAAAGCTCTCAATTTACCGATCGATCTACGTTCCCACCCTCATCTATGGTCATGAGCTTTGGGTTGTGACCGAAAGAACGAGATCTCGGATACAAGCGGCTGAAATGAGTTTTCTCCGCAGGGTGTCTGGACTCTCCCTTAGAGATAGGGTGAGAAGCTCAGTCATCCGGGAGGGACTCGGAGTAGAGCCGCTGCTTCTCCACATCGAGAGGAGCCAGTTGAGGTGGCTCGGGCATCTGGTTAGGATGCCTCCTGGACGCCTCCCTGGTGAGGTGTTCCGGGCATGTCCCACCGGGAGGAGACCCAGAGGAAGACCCAGGACACGCTGGAGGGACTATGTTTCTCGGCTGGCCTGGGAACGCCTTGGGATTCCCCCAGAGGAGCTGCTCCAAGTGGCTGGGGAGAGGGAAGTCTGGGCCTCCCTACTTAGGCTGCTACCCCCGCGACCCGACCCCGGATAAGCGGACGACAATGGATGGAGGGATGGATGGATGATTGGATTGAAATAAACCGAATTAAATTAAGGAACATAATTAAACTTGGATGAATATGTTAACTCATTCAATTGAACTGTATTAAATAAGTGAATTAAGATGAACTGCATAGGATAAATGTGAATAAAGAAGGACTGACTTGAGTTAAATTAAGTTGATGTGGATAATTTATTTGGACTGAATAAAATGATTGTGCTGAATTGTGGAGCACAATTAAACTGATTTGAACTCATATGAAGACTTGGATTGAATTAAACTGAGTTATTGCATTGAATCATACTGATAAATAGGGATGCACCGGTCCACATTTCTCACTTCCGATCCGATCCGATACTTAAGAACTGGGTATCGACCGATACCGATACTTTTCCGATCCGATACTGTTCAGGTATGTGAATCTGTATAATGAAATATTTGTACTGAGACTATAAAGTGTGTATTTTGGAATGTTTTCTATACTATAAAGACTATACTGTTAAAGTTTGTGAGTTTCCTGTTGTGAGTGTCTTCATTGGTTTTAACTCACATAATGTTAAGACGGCAGTCACAGAATATGATGGAACACAAGTGCTCTTTGAAGCTGGATCGGAAATATCGGCAGGTTGGATCCGATATCCGATACTTAAATTATGCTGGTATCGGATACCGATACCGATACTGGATAGGATCTGCCCCATCCCTACTGATAAATTAAATGAAGATGAGTTTAACTACCGGTACATTGAATTGAATTGAACAGTGAAAATATGACAGGATTTTTTAAAGCAGTGGTAATCTGGCAGATTGCAGTTACTGTAGTTATTCACCCAGAAGTGTTTGTATTTGCAGGAATAAAGATCATGATAAACCTTTAATTTACTTTTTTTTTTAAGTATGTGAAATGTGTGTAACAGTTCACAAACGTTAAATCGACTCATCATTCAGTTTGGACTTTAAATAGGATGAAATTTTTTTTTTTAAACGTGGAAAACACGGCATATAAGAACATAAAGTTCAGTGAACTAACTTTCTTTCAGCCATCCTGTTTATTACCTTCTCCACACTGACCAATATTTTCCCTTTTCGCTGCTCAGTCAAACAAAAAATGAACACACTTCCGTTGACTTATTGATTGTGCAGCTTTGAGCGTAAACACACATTCTGTATCTCCTCTCTGTCTTGTTCTTATGTTTGTCCCATGAAACACATTTTCTTGGCGTCCCACTTGTTTTTGTTTGTCTCACAGTTTCTCTCAGCGCTAACAGGTTTTGCAAACTGCAAAGAGACGTCGCCAACGGTTGCACTCGCATTTCTGTTCTGTTTTCTGGCATCAACAGATGGACTTCACATGAAAAGGATAGCTTGGTGACAGACACGACATTTAGAAATCCCATCCTCAGAGATCAGTGCTTACCCACGACATTCCAGGAAGTAAACTGATGATCATCTGAAGATTTAAAAGGTTGTAGTTAACCTTAGTGTCGGAACCCTCTAAGATCAAGGTTTCTGCCTGGCTCACAATGCGAGACAGAAATTGGACCCTGTCTAGCACCAAAGAGGCAACATAAGATATCACTTCTTATTTATTTCATGTGTAGTACTATTTATACATGCTTAGTTTCTGTTTCATGGCAGAGTAGTCCTCAAGTATTTGTGTAAATGTTAAAGGGGACCACAGATATGTTTTTAAAATTTTTATGGTATTTCTTTGGGGTTACCAGACACTGTTTATTCAATTTAATACACAAAATAATTCTTAGATAATCAATTATACCCTTTTTAATTCTGCCATTTTTAACTTTCGTTTTGAACGACCGGTTTATGATAATGAGATCTCGTGGCACGCCCTTCAAAGTTCTGCTTGCATTAACTCCGCCCTCCAAAGGCAGACGAGGAAGTCAACTCACGTTACTACCACACAGAGCCGAGCTGAGCTGAGCTGAACTGGACCACGACAGATCAGAGTGTACAAGTTGTCGTGTCATTTTTTATTCTTCCTCTGTAATGTCTCCTCTGACTCTCCCACCCTCTGCCTGTGCGCGCGAGCTGGATGCAGCAAAGCACACACACACACTCACAGCGGGGCTATCTTTTTATCTGTGTTTCTCCGAGGAGCGTGCTGGCCCGACACACAAACACACACACACACACTCACACAAACATGCACACATCTGTTCCCATCTGAAAACTATCAATTTTAAATCTGCTTAGTGCTCCATTATCTGCGCCAGGAGTTTAAAAAAAAAAGGGGGGAAAAAAAAAAGATCATGGACAAGATGCGAACCCAAGTCTCCCGAGTGGCGTTCGAGCGCGCTAACCACTCAACCAAACCGGCAGTTGTACGAAAGTAGTCCTTCATCGTATAAGAAGTGTAATTCTTCTACGGTAATGTCGCCTGAACATTGCTATTAAAAATAAAATTAAGCCACGCATCTCTGCTCTCTGAGACTGGAAGAGTGTGTATCAACACATGTTGTGTAATGCAGCCAACAACGCAACATTTAACTTTAGGAGCCATTCTGCTGAGATGAACTATTTTTCTTCTTCTCCATTTGATTTATGGCGGATCGCAAACAACTGTTAGGTGCATACCGCCACCTAGTGTGCAGGCTGAGATGAACTCAGGAACCGCGTGGGTGGAACATTACCAGGGGTTGCTAGGTGACGGGGGCGGGACAAAGGTTGGGATGGGTTGTGGCTGTGGGTTGTGGCTGCGGTTTGTGACGTAACAAACCGCAGGAAGTGCAATCGGGCCGTTTCTATCTAAGATAAATAAATATACTTATAGTAAATAAACCACTGGGTGCATTTTTTTGGCCTTAGGACTGTTTTTTTATGAAGTAAATACCCAAAGTTGAGTACAAAAACATTAAAAAGTGAATTTTGCATCTGTGGTCCCCTTTAAACAAGTGTTGTGGAGTTTATTTTATCAGCTCGATTCCCATTTTCCCATGGTGAATGTCTACGAATGGGGTTGAAAGTCTTAGGGATGGATGGACATGTGTCTTTCTTTTTTCTCACTAGAATTAAAATATGCAAATGCTGGATTATACCTCTAAAGATGTCTGGACATCAGGCAGGCCAGTTCATCACCAAAACTCTTACTACAAAGTCATACTTTTGTAATGGATGCAGGAAACAGATTAGCATCAACTTGCTGACATTTGCAAGGCTTTTCCTGAAAAGAATATGACACATGGCTGGGAATACATGTTGCATTAAAACCTGTATATAATTTGCTATGTCCATAGTGCTTTACCAGATATGGAAGCTGTCCATAGACACTGATGTACAAAGTACTCCACATCCCATCAAAGAGGCTAGCTTTAGAATTTTGCGCTACTAATAGGGTGAATGATCCCTTTCCTCTACAGTACAAAAGACATGGCATTTGTGGTCTCCAAAAGTAATTTAACATTTTGATTTGTCTGACCCCACAGCCATTTTTCACTTTGTCTCAGTCTATTATGAATGAAGATGAGCCTAGAAGATGAATGATGTTATGAAGAAGGTGGATGTTCACATGTGACTTCTTTTTTATATGATAGGGCTATAAATAGCATTTTTGGATGATACATAAAAAATAAAAATAAAAAACTTCACATGTGGCTTTACTCAGCTTGCATCAACTCATCATCGGCCAAATGTGTCTCTACCTTTTCCCGCTTAGTTTTGGGAACCGCCTCAGCTGTGGTTCTAAGCAAGTCCAGTTGAGCAAGCAATTTTGACATCAGCAAACTGCAGCCATTGATTGGCCCGTAGATTGATGTCACTCTATGAGCCAAGGCTGTACTTGCAACCTCCTCCAAGTGCCATGTCCAATCTGATCATTGAGTGTACATGTACGTAGCGTTGTATTCGGTGCCCCAAAAATCCAATCCGACCCGGCCCCAGGCCGCAATCATCATTTCCAAACCCCACCCGACCAGACAAATTAACATTAATTACAGGTCCGAACCCGGGAAAAAAAGAAAATTGGGACATACTGTCAATGGAGAAACACCTACACTTGCGTAGGACTGAATAGAAACAACATGATTAGATTGATACTTAACATTAGAGAAGTGGCTAAACTGTGTTTAAATACAATTACATGTTCATGATTACATGCAGTGGTGTTCATAAGGCCTTTTTTTTAACGCAGTGCTGCCAAAGGGCCCCGAGTTCACAGGCATCCGATATGGATTTTCAGTCTTGTCCTTTTCGCACTAATATTTCTGTAAAAAAAAAGTATCTTGATGATAATGATTAATGAAGATAATGGAAGGCGAGCCTGTGATCGGAAGATCACATGTTTGACCCCCTGGACTGATGACAGCAAAATGTGGGTGCGAAAATTGAAGTATCCGCATCTGCCTCCACCCTCATTTGCCATACTTTGGGCCCTTGAGCAAGACCCTTAACCCCTGGTCTGCTCCCCCATGTGCCCTGGATGGCAGCTCTTTGCTCCACATAGAGGGCTGTGGTAGCTCGGTGGTCTGTAGTTTTATCAGGATGGGTATCAGGGATAATAAAACAATTGTCATGTCTTTGCACAGATTAATACTCTGTGGTGACCCCTGAGAAAGGGAGCAACCGAACAAAAATAATAATAATACTAATAATAAAAAATATATATATGTGTGTGATGTTCAACCGTGACTAAAACACGGGTTTATGAGAATTTCAAATAATTTCTTTTTTTGTTTATTTATTAATTTATATACTTGTTTATTTTTTGTTTATTCATTTGTTCGTTTTCACAGCGTCTTAACTTTTAATGGAACTGGGGTTGTAGATTCTGAGTGTAATATGATTTTAGAGTTTGGCTGTTTAGAAGAAAAAAATATTCTGTCCTTATAAACTGTATTTCTGTTTAGCCACAATAAGACAACCAACAGAAACAAAATGTCAAATTGAATCACAAAGAGAACGTATTTATTTGAATGATCTAAAATTATCCAATCAATTGTTTTATAGTTGTTTTTAGATTTAACCAAGTGCCTCAGAGAGCAACTTTTTTTTTTGGTGTTTAAACACATACAGTCAGAGTTCTACTTTTTCAGCGTTCCTAATCATTTTAGTCTCTTTCCTCGCTGCAGTGCTGCTGTTTGTCGTTTTTCCTTCCCTCACCAATGTCTCCTCTGTTTACATGCCCTCACCTACTTTTTGGTATATCACCATACACCCCAACTGCTTCTCCTTGTCAACAACACATTATTTCTGCATATATAAATTTTGCTCCACTTTTAAGCATAATGTTTTGCTGCAGGCAGGAAGTGTTGTGCGGAGTTGGACATGTTTAATGCACCTCCTTTTCCTCTTTGTCTTCACTGTTTCACACCTGGCTGCTTCAGTTTAATATCTCGTGACTCCCAATGTGGTGCACAGCAAAAGTCATTAATTGCAACCAAAGGGGGGAAATAAAAGAAAAACACATAGACTTATTTTACTGAGAAAACACACTCACACACATATACTGTATATATATATATATATATATATATATATATATATATATATATATATATATATATATATATATATATATATATATATATATATATATATATATATATATATATATATATATATATATATATATATATATATATATATATAAATATATATATATATATATATATATATATATATATATATATATATATATATATATATATATATATATATATATATATATATATATATATATACATATATACATATATACATATATACATATATATATATATATATATATATATATATATATATATATA
>JBBPBX010012354.1:24987-54212 GCA_038048925.1 Garcialebias charrua | reverse complement strand
ATATACATATACATATATACATATACATATATATATATACATATACATATATAATACAGGGTATATGCAGAAATTCCAGAGTTGAATTTAATACCTTTTAATACCTTTTTAATACCATCAAAATATTTTTTAATACCATCACGGCACCGAGCTGTAACCGTAGCGGCAACCTGTTGTACTTCAGTTTAGAGCAACTAATTGTAAAGTGATAGATTACTGTCATTTTCTTCCTAAACTTTGGTAGTAAATGTAGTTTTATAACAATTACTGGATACATCAATTTGCTTCTTGCCTCAATAAAAGCACTGACCTACTTGTTATTTAAATCTAACCCAAGAGAAAAAGTTTAATTGTTCCCACACATAACATATCTCTAATGGCAAACAAAAACTGTAAACTTGAAAACAGAACAGTTTAGTTAAAATAATTCAACACTGAACACATGCATAATTCAAAAAGAGAGGTAGAAAATAATAACTACAGTACTGTATTTTTCATCCTGTAAGTTGCAGTTTTTTGCATAATTTACATGCCTTGCAACTTATAGGACGAAGTGACATATTTATAGATTTTTTTCCCATATTTATAAACCATCCATCCATCCATCTTCTTCTGAATATCCGGGGTCGGGTCGCGGGGGTAGCAGGCTAAGTAGGGAGGCCCAGACTTCCCTCTCCCCAGCCACTTGGAGCAGCTCCTCCGGGGGAATCCCAAGGCGTTCCCAGGCCAGCCGAGAAACATAGTCCCTCCAGCGCGTCCTGGGTCTTCCTCTGGGTCTCCTCCCGGTGGGACATGCCCGGAACACCTCACCAGGGAGGCGTCCAGGAGGCATCCTAACCAGATGCCCGAGCCACCTCAACTGGCTCCTCTCGATGTGGAGAAGCAGCGGCTCTACTCCGAGTCCCTCCCGGATGACTGAGCTTCTCACCCTATCTCTAAGGGAGAGTCCAGCCACCCTGCGGAGAAAACTCATTTCAGCCGCTTGTATCCGAGATCTTGTTCTTTCGGTCATAACCCAAAGCTCATGACCATAGATGAGGGTGGGAACGTAGATCGATCGGTAAATTGAGAGCTTTGCCTTTTGACTCAGCTCTCTCTTCACCACGACAGACCGGTACAGCGCCCGCTTCACTGCGGACGCTGCACCTATCCGCCTATCGATCTCACGCTCCAGTTTTCCCTCATTCGTGAACAAGATCCCGAGATACTTAAACTCCTCCACTTGGGGCAGGACCTCCTCCCCGACCCGGAGAGGGCATGCTACCCTTTTCCGGCTCAAGACCATGGCCTCGGATTTGGAGGAACTGATCCTCATCCCGGCCGCATCACACTCGGCTGCAAACCGCTCCAGTGAAAGTTGTAAATCACGAACTGATGAAGCCAGTAGGACCACATCATCTGCAAAAAACAGAGAAGCGATTCTAAGGTCACCAAAACGGATCCTCTCAACACCTTGGCTGCGCCTAGAAATTCTGTCCATAAAAGTTATGAACAGAATCGGTGACAAAGGGCAACCTTGGCGGAGTCCAACTCTCACCGGAAACGAGCCTGACTTACTGCCGGCAATGCGGACCAAGCTCTGACACCGGTCGTACAGGGACCTAACAGCCCATATCAATGGGCCTGGTACCCCATACTCCCGGAGTACCCCCCACAGAACCCCCCGAGGGACGCGGTCGAATGCCTTCTCCAAGTCCACAAAGCACATGTAAACTGGTTGGGCAAACTCCCACGCACCCTCCAGGACCCTGTTGAGGGTGTAGAGCTGGTCCAGTGTTCCACGACCAGGACGAAAACCACACTGCTCCTCCTGAATCCGAGGTTCGACTATCCGACGGACCCTCCTCTCCAGAACCCCTGAATAGACCTTACCAGGGAGGCTTAAGAGTGTGATCCCCCTATAGTTGGAACACACCCTACGGTCCCCCTTTTTGAATAGGGGAACCACCACCCCAGTCTGCCAATCCAAGGGAACTGCCCCCGATGTCCACGCGATATTGCAGAGTCGCGTAAGCCAACACAACCCTACAACATCCAGAGCCCTAAGGAACTCCGGGCGAATCTCATCCACCCCCGGAGCCTTGCCACCGCGGAGCTTTTTAACCACCTCGGCGACCTCAGCACCAGAGATCGGAGAACCCGACCCAAAGTCCCCAGGCTCTGCTTCCTCAGTGGAAGACGTGCCAGTAGGATTGAGGAGGTCTTCGAAGTGAAATTAACAGCTTTTATTTATTTATTTATTTGGGGGGAAATTATTTGACATTCTCACACAATGAATACACATATAAGCAGAGATAACAGCTA
Source organism: Garcialebias charrua (assembly GCA_038048925.1). Classification (NCBI taxonomy): domain Eukaryota; kingdom Metazoa; phylum Chordata; class Actinopteri; order Cyprinodontiformes; family Rivulidae; genus Garcialebias; species Garcialebias charrua. The sequence continues at coordinate 51,908 of JBBPBX010012354.1, read as the reverse complement.
AATTAACAGCTTCAGATTTAATTAAATTATTTTTCAACTATAAACAGGTTTTATTCATGTATTTTTCATCTATTGACAACGTTTATTTTCAGCTTTTATTTTGAAAACCAACACGCAGCGCTTCACCACGGTATTACCGTAGTACATCCTGTTAACGTGCACAAATACGCCAGTGAGGCATAGTTGCCAAGTCCGCTTATTTCAAGCGGCATTGGGCTTGTTTTTCCCTGGAGTCGCTTTCAAATTTGATCAGCCGCTTGTGGCGGTTTTTTGGGCTTCTCGCGGACATTGAGTCGCTTATTTGTGCTTGTTTTTCAGTCGAGCAGTAATGCGAGTGGTAGGTAGTTTGTCACGCCCCCCTTCCACGTATGTTACGTCAAGGCGGATGTTACGTTCAGGTGCAGTTGGCGCAAGCGACAGTCAGAGCCGGTAAAACTATATAAGCGCGAGCAATTAATGATGAGTCAGCATGAGCAGCATATAGTGACACAACATATATATCTTGTATCATTCAACTATGTTAGTTTTTAGCAAACAAAATGATAAATTAATGAAAATTACTTTCAAAGTGAGTTTAAAATTAAAAACCGTGTTTCTTCACGGGACATCCGACTACACGCGAATGCAACATTGTTATTTATTCTTTGTCTATTCATTCATTCATTCATTCAACCTTTATTTAGTCAGGTAAATCTCATTGAGCCTCGAGGGCTCATTTACAAAAGCGACCTGCTACAAACTAAAGAATTTAGTGAAATGTCTAGACAAGACAACGCTAATATGAGCTCTAAGTGGGGTAAATATGGAAAAAAATATAATAAAGATTGGGAGAAAGAGCGTGCTCTTCAAGACTGGATCTGACCACGACCACAGATGGGAGAAAAATGCAAAATGTATTTTTATTTTTTAGACTGAATACGTTCTTTAATGTATAATTTTGCTTGTTATATGTAATGCCATAATAAATATGTTTATACTGTTTAAAACTGCCTTTTTTTACACAATGGGATGGGGTGCTATTTTGGGGCTTTTTTTGAAAGAGCGAATCGCTTGTTTGTGCTTGTTTTGAAGGAGCTCATCGCTTCTTTCGGTTTGGAGATCTGGCAACCCTGCAGTGAGGGCTCACGGAGCCGAGTGGAGGCTCACTTTACCGCAGTCTGAGGAGCTAAATCCTTTAGCTTCCAGAAAACTGCTACTAACTTGTAACATCAACACACTCGAGAGAAAGAATAAAGACACAAACCTAATACATGCAGCTGATGGTTGGGACTGAAAACAGCATCTACATGTGTCTTCCTCCGTTTGTTCCTGAGCTGCAGCACTTCTTCCAAAATCCTCCACCTTTTCTTCTTCCTCTGCTTCCAGCTGTTTGAGCAGCTGTCTCCACATCTGTTAGCTTCCGGTCAGCAACATTCACCGAGCTGTTACAACTCAATTTAACTTTCTATTCAACTCATTTGACCAGAAGTCGAGAAGAAAGACCTTGAGTTCGTAGCTACGGAGCAAAACAACAAACCACCAATGACCGTCAGGAGCAGAGCAGCTTCCTTCTTCTTCTTCTTCTTCTTGTGGTGTTTATTGGCGGTTGGCAAACAACTTAATGGTGCATTACCGCCACCAACTGGTAAGGAGTGTGGACCACATGACAATAAAATAAAAACTTTTCCTTTTACATCTTATTATACTGTACAATCTACTTCTACACTGTTTGAAAAAATACAATATAGCCTGATAGCCTCTATTTCCTGATTCTTTCTGCAATAAATCAACAATGTCCAATGTCATTTTCAATTTACTAAGATTCCTAATCAACTTATTTCTTAGAACCTGATATCTCCTGCAATGTAAAATAATGTGTTCTATTGTTTCCTCTTCTCCACACTCACAGTTCCCTGTCTGATGTTTCCCTATTAAACATAATGTGCTGTTCAGCCCACGTGTGCCCTATTCTTAGTCGTGAAATTATAGTTTCTTCTCTCCTGTTTCTTACTGTTCTTCTCTCTCCAAATTTCCTTTGGATTTTATAAAACCACCAGCCATTCTTTTCTTCCTCCCATAATTTTTGCCACCTTTCGTTCACTTTTCGTTTCTTTATACCCTTTATTTCTAAGATGGTATAGTGGTTAGGGCGTTTGACTTGGGACCCGAAGGACGCGGCCACTACACACCTTGGGGTGTCTATGAGTGCACACCTAATTCTCCAGCTCCCCGAGCGCCCTCTGGCTGCTCACTGCACCACCTGGGGTGGTTGGGTTAAATGCAGAGACGAATTTCGTCTGTGTATGGGAAACATACGCAGATGACAGACAAACACATTATTATTATTATTATTATTATTTTAAACCAAACTTAACAGTAATATCTACCACATCTCCAGAGCAGCTTCCGGTGCTGAGAAATATCACTTCCGTTAGCTCAGGGGTGTCAAACGTACAGCCCGCGCCCGAGGATAAATCCGAATTATATAAAATAAAATAAAAAGAAGAAATGTTCTTTTCTTTAAAAAAATTGCAGTTCCTATGTTGTCTGCTAGAGGCGCTGTGTTTTAGTCAGTTCCTATGTTGTCCGAGTTCAATCGCTTTACCCACTTTTTCTCCTGGAAAAATTGACTTTTATTTTATTTTTATTTTTTTATTGAACAAAACATACAAAAATAAGTAATGACAATTTCACATTAACAAATCAAATTTAGCAGACGTAACCAAACCTCCTTATCAAAATCAAAATTATCTAAGATTGTAACATATTAGAGTAATACCAATAAAGAATACAGTACAGTATATGAACACTTTAACAAGAAAAGGATACATAAAGAGAGAGAGAAAAAATAAATAAAAAAATAAAATAAATTAGGGTTTACAACAAATTAAATTCTGATATGAGAGAAACAAGTTTAATAGCTGGGGCCGTATTAATTTTCTTTAAGGATTTACCAAATAATAAAAAGTCATTTTTAAACACTTTTATACATGGAATAACTTTTGAAAAATGACATTTATGAATGTAGAATTTGGCAAACAATATTATATTGTTTATCAAAAATTCAATATTTATATTTTCTCTTAAAATACCAAATTTGATATCATTCCAGGAAAAAAAAACATTTTGAAGAGACTTGGATATCAACCAATTATGTAACTCCTTCCAAAAACCACATACCATCTCATATTCGTAAAACACATGTTCTGTTGATTGCAACAAAGATTTACAGAAAGAACATTGAGAATTAACTTTCTTGTACAGAAAGAACAATTTTCCATTTCAAATTTGAATCTTCTTTTCAAAAACTCCTGTGAAGGGTAAATATCATTTAAAATTTTAAAGTGGATTTCTTTCATTTTAGGAGGGATTGGAAATTTCAAAAATTTAGTTCTGAACGATCTAATTTCTTGTTTGTTAAAGTGATTTTTTTAACTGATATGTTCTTTTGGAGGATCCAGGATAGATCTCGTTGATTAAGGAATTTCTTAAAAATATGTTATTGCATTTTTTATCTACAAAGATTATATCATTAATTATTATGTTATGCAAACTTGGGGTTGGGGTCCGACCCAAATTATTTTGAATTAAATTAATCATAACTTTTGGAATGCTATCAATCACCATTTTGTAATTCTGAGGTGGACAAATTATTTTATATTTACTACAAAATTCTTCATATTTTAACAAATCTCCTTTATCATTTATCAAATGAACAATAGACCAAATTTGTTTTTCCATCCATCCTTCCATAAACATTGATTTTCTTCTCTTTAGAATCACCCTGTTGTTCCACAATGGGACATTATGTGGACTTAAATTGCCTGAAAATCATTTTCCAGTAAAACAGAACTTGCTGATGAAAAGCAGAGAGTTTCACAGGTAACTTTGAGATCTCAAAGTCACATTTCAACAGGAAATCAATGCCACCCAATTTCTTAAACACAAAGTAAGGTAGAGAAAACCAGATATCTTCACTACATCTAAAAAATGACTGGAGCCATCGTAACTTTAAGACACCGTTCATGGTTTCAAAATCAATCGCTCTTAATCCTCCCTCCTCAAAATTTTTAATTAAATCTGCTTTTCTGATATAATGATGTTTATTCTTCCAAATAAAGTTGAAAATTAAGGTGTTTATTTCTTTTGTTGTTTTTGTGGAAAGTGGTAAGGAGTAAATGGGATATATTAGTCTGGAAATAAATTCAGTTTTTGTCAATAATGATCTTCCAAGTAATGTTAGGTCCCTCTGCAACCAATTATTTAGATTTTTTTTTTGAATTTTCAAATGGCTTCTGGATGTTCTTACTGACACTAGCCTTAGAATCTCTGGATATCCATATACCTAAATAACGGACCTCCCTTTTCACTGGGATGTTATACAACAAATTTTCTGAGCTTTCATGAATACTTAAAAGTTCACATTTATTAAGATTAAGAATTAAACCTGAAGCCTTGGAGAATGATTCCATCACTGCAAGAGCGACAGGTATTTGATCCTTGTTTTTCAAAAATAGTGCAGTGTCATCTGCTAATTGACTAATTAATTTTTTTTTCCATCTATAGTAATGCCCTCAATTTAGTTTTTTTAACTGGATGGACAATAACTCAGCAACTGTAATAAACAACAATGGCGATAAACTACACCCTTGTCTTATGCCTCTTCCTATATTGATAGTAGTTGTACCTTCAGGAAGGGAAACACAACTATTAATATCTGTGTGTAACATCTTAATTATATTCAGAAAATATTCACCAAATCCAAAGTCTTTTAATGTCTCATAAATGAAAGGATGTTCAACTGAGTCAAATGCTTTTTGAAAGTCAAGAAATAAAATGTAAGCATCCTCTTCCACCAGATCATTATAATCTATAAGATCTAAAACCAATCTGATATTATTATGAATTGATCTACCTTTCATGAATCCTGATTGAGAGCTGCTTATGATCTCTGCAAGACCTGTTTTTAACCTAGATGCCAGTGTCATGGTAAGGAGTTTATAGTCTGTATTCAGAAGAGTGATAGGTCTTAAATTATTTAATATTCTTTTGTCTTTTTCCAGTTTAGGGATTAATTTTATTAAACCTTGTTTCATTGTAGTCATCAATTCCTTTTGGCTTATACTTTCTATGGTTGCATCAAATAATAAGTGTTTTATTTCTTCCCAAAAATGCTTATAGAAATTAGCAGTTAAACCATCTGGACCAGGAGACCGATTAGATGCAATTTTTTTTATAACTTCATCTAATTCTGCTAGTTTTAAGTTTTCATCACACAAATTTTTAAAGTGATCATACATTTTTAGGATCTTATCTCCTGTTGATTGAAAAAATGTTATTGAGTGCTGTTCACAATAAGAAGGAGAGTAAATGTTACTGAAGAATTTGTAAATTTCTCTAGAAATTATATTAGAGTTTGTACATTCCTCCCCATTAATTAATAAACAAGAAATTACATTATTTTCTTGTCTTCGTTTTTCAAGCCTATTAAAAAGGATGAATTTTTTTTCCCATCTTCTATCCACTTTGCTCGTGATCTTATGAATGCACCTTGGGCTTTATTGAGATAAAACTCATCTAATTGAGTCGGTATATTAGAAATTTCTATTTTATCTTCTACTGACCAATTCACTTTTGAGTAATAATTAAGCAAGTTTTTAACCAAATTGTTTTCCTTTTCCCTTTTTTTCAATTCTTGTCTTTTACTAAAGGCAATAGACAGTTTTCTTGCTGAAAATTTTAGAAGTTTCAATTTTTGTATATTGGATAAGTTAGTATTTTTATTGATGTCTAAAATCAATTCTTTAATATTGCAACAACATAACTCATTTTTAAGAGGGATGCATTGAATTTCCAATAATCTTTTATACTTCTAAAGAAAGTCTGATTCGAGATGATCAAATTTATAACACAATGATCACTAAGAGGGTTTATGGAAATATCAGCAGAAAGACTGAGCTGCATTATGGGATTGGAAACTAACCAGTAATCAATTCTTGATTTAGAGTTTCCATTAGGTTTTAACCATGTAAATTGTCTTTTGTTCGGGTTACTTATCCTCCACACATCTATCAGACCATTACTATTCTTAAAATTATCAAAAATAGGGTTTGGATGAAATTTTGAATATTTTGAGGGCCATCTATCTAACCATTCCTCTGCTGCCATATTAAGGTCCCCTCCTACTACTACCAAATTAGTAAAATAAGTTGTTTTTAGATCTTCTATGACATTTGTAATTTTGTAAAACAAAGTTTTATTTTTAAGTTCGTTATTGTATCCATAAATATTGATCAAAATAAAAATGCTTTTTTCTATTTTCAAAACACAAGCTACCCAGTGACCTTCATTATCCATCCTTTCTGTAAGAACTACACTCGAAAATTTATTAAAACAAATGGCAACTCCAGCCGAGCGATTGGATCCATGACTAAATATCATCTTGTCACCCCATTGCTGGGACCAAAATTTAACATCAGACTTGTCAGAGTGAGTCTCTTGAAAGAAAAAAAATATTTGACCTTTGCCCCTTACAAAAAATAAAAACTGCTTTTATTTTTGGTTGAATCTTTTAAACCCCTAGCATTAAAGGATAAACAAGAAATGACACTTTGAAAAGAACACATGAATAACACAGAAAGTTAGCGAAAACAGTTAAGGAGGTAGAAGTGATAACTGTGAACGTCCCATTTTTAGAACAATCCCTCCACATAACTTTATTTTAAATACTCAACCCGCTTCTTTAAGTGTCTCTTAGATGCGCTTTCCGTTGATGTATCTATATGGGCCTCGGAAACCTGCAGCTTTCCCTTCTCTTCTGGCTTGCTCAATCTTCGGCCACAGCGCTTGTCTCGCCAGAAGATCGTCCTTAGTCAGATCTTCTGCAAACCGGACACCTGCCTCTCTGCACACAGCTGATGACTTTGTTCTTTTCCAGATGTCATCTCGAATGGTTCTTTTAGAGAACAAAATTATTATCTGTCGGTGCCCCTTCTCTAATTTTCTTCCAACTCTGTGGACTATGTCCACTCTATCTTCCATCTTCTCCGCCAGGTCTGGGGCCACTTTGCACAGAAGGTTGATGGTTTCAGCTCTGATGTTCTCATTTACCTCTTCTTTTTTCCCTTTGATCCGAAGACTCCATCTTCTTTTGTATCTTTCTTGTTCCACCAGCCGCTCTTTCAGATCCTCTTTATCTTTAAGGAGGGTGCCAACCTGTTGCTCCAATGACTTGATTTTAATTTTGCTGTCTTCTATGTCTTCTGAATTAAGTTGTGTTGTTTTTGTTACAGAGGCTAGCATAGCACTATGCTGCTTTATTTGTGAACAAAGGTCATCCATGCGGTCATCAAGTCATTGCCCGAGTTGATTAATAGCCATTAAAATGTCTTTCTTCATTGAGTCATATCATTTTCTTCAGATGTAGCTTTAGATTTTCTCTCGTTTGTTTTTTTTTCTGGCGTGTTCAGTGGCGTCAGTTGGTCTCTGCCCCTCTTAGCAGAGGAGCTAGCTTCCTCCGTTAGCATAGCATAGTCATGCTCCACTGCTTTTTCTGTTTGTTTAGCCTGGAGGGATTTTCCCCCAGGAGGGTTCTTCGAGCTTTTCATTTGGATACCAGACCGTATACTTTCGTCAGGAACTTAAATGAGTGGAGATATAACACTTACATGAAAACACAATCGGGACGGAGAGCGCAGCTTCAGAATAATGCAACCACTCCTCTCGCTATTACCCGGAAGTCCTCCTGGAAAAATGGACTTCTTCCTATAGACCCCTTTCACGGATTGCGCAATACCGGAAGCACCGCCATGTTGGAGACACTCGCGCTGTAAACACACAGTAGTTGAAGTCAGAGCTCCGGTTTTATTTCTGATTTGACCATGTTCTCTGTAAAACAAACCTCTGTAAAGAAGACAGAAGCTGCAGGAGAGTATGTGGACCAGCTTCAGCCTGCAGCAAAGGAACGTCATTTGGATAAAATACAGATAATTGGCAGCTAAGACCCATACCGGCTGTCCAACATGTCAGAAGATGAGAGGACCTTACCAGCTGTGACCTACGCAGACATTGTGAATTATTTGGTGATTTATATTTAATTTTTAATTTGTCTGTGTACATATAAATATATTTTGGGTGTGTTTTTAAACACACACTAGCTATGTATTCTTATTGTAAATGTATGTGACTCATCACATCAGTCTGAGGATTGAAGCAAATTTTGTCAAAATGATCTTAGATCCCTGTTTTTTAAGCTACATTTGATCCCTGGATCAACCAGATCTGAGCGGTTCCAGAGAGCAATGCCTTGATTTTCCTTCTTAATCCAGACTAAATGTGTAAATGTGTGTTTCAGTTCATCTTATAGAAGCTCTGTGCAGAACTACCTCAATACATATTTTTTAAATAAACATGTGAAGTACAATGATGGCTGACAAGTGTTATTCAAAATTTTCAACTCTTGTACAGTGTTTCAACACAAATTATATAAATAACAGCTACTCTGAGTGTTTCAACACAAATTATATAAATAACAGCTACTCTATGAATCTAATTACAGTACGAACTTTGAGGTGCATTCTGCAGACATTTATCTTTTAAGATAATAGTACGAATGGTTGTCTTTATATAGACCTTTTTTACCTTATAACTACTTTGAGTTTGGCAGAATATTTTCTAGTCAATACAAAAAGTGCACAAACAAAATGGTTAATGATACCGGTACATAATGTCATTTATTCTGTTTAAAAGAGAGGTTTTCTAAATCGACGTGAGCTATACAGTATCAGCACCACTATGTGAAACATATGTTGTAATATGTAAGTTGTCTTGTTTGCTCACGTCTGTGTGATATCCATTACAGAAAAAGCATAATCAAAATTACATTCATCAAATCAATACATAAACAGTAATGATATAGTAATTCATGCTCAAATCAAAAAAGGCGTTCAATACAGGATCAACTGGACTTTATTTGTTACTAATAAAGTCCAGTTGATCCTGTATTGAACGCCTTTTTTGATTTTATCATGTCCTGGACGACTGAGAATCTTCACCAGCATCATGCTCAAATAAAGAGTGCAGTGAATGAAAAATCATGTCTGCCCCATATTTGCAAAAACAACTTCAAAGTAAAGGTGGAACAATGTAAAATAAAAATAAAAAAGGTTCACATCAGCTATCACTCTTCTATCCACTTGTTCTTTTTACAATTCATGCAGCTACTCATAACCCACCAAAGGTGATTAACCAAGGCACAGCACACAAAGCCAATCATATCGATTAATGCAACTTTTTCTGGATATCTACATGTTTGAAAATCGATAGGTAGAAGAGGGCCATTCAAGATTGTGTATTTTTGTCTAACACAGCCTATGACACGTTCAACATGGATTCTAACATGTGCTATTTGCCATGTTTTTTTTAGTTCTTTTTTGTCGTCGGTTGAAGCGTTCAGCTGCCAGATGTCATCCACCATCAGCACCAACTGCTACAGACTTCTCTGCAGCACACGTCTTCAGTGAAGGCACCCAGTCTGCATCATCCTTGCTGTACAATGGAGCACGTCTGCCTAAGAAAAGAAAAAACATAATAAAATAAAAATTACTTAAATGAAGTTGTAAATAATTGGTGTGTTCATATGCATATGAATTTCAAAACAGGATTTACAACATAGCACCGGATTGTCAGTTGTCAAACAACACAAGAACAGTTAATTTAGGTTATTGTATGTGCTTCTTACATATTTAGTGTTTGTATGTATTTTTTGCTTTTCAACTTGAGAGCTAGATGTGTAGTTTATCATGACAGTGCTCTTGTCATGAGTGTCATGTGCTCTTATGAATTTTGAATAATCAGCATAAACAACTCAACAACTGAAAGCTTTGTTAAGCTTTCAGTTGTTGAGTTGTTTATGCTATTTGTAAAAAACAAATAACTCAACAAAAAAATTTAACGTTCCATGTACATTTTATGCAGCACAGTTAAAGGATTGTAATAATAATAATAATCATCATTTTATTTAAAAGCGCCTTTCAGGACACCCAAGGACACTTAACAAACCAATTCAGTTCAAACATTATCAGTGACAAATTGAAATATAAAATACATAAGGATTATATAATATAAAATACATTTAGTAAAGTTAATAAGACTAAAGAGATGTGTTTTCAGGGCTGTCTTAAACAGAGAAAGGGAGGTGGTGTTTCAAAGGTCTGTCCTCGTGCTCAATAAACTTATGATTCGTGTAATGCCCTAATTCACTATAATCTACTGTAAGAAATATATTACCTGACACAAAGTGTGCAGAGCAAATTCGGATGTTGCTCAGTGTTTTTCAATCCAAGTTCTGGTTTAGGCTGCAGCCACAGACGTCCACGTTCCTCTGATAACTGCTGAATTACTTCACCTTGATTTGTGATCACGAGTGGTAATCTGTAAAACAGAAGGCTTTTCTCTCAATCTGACCGATTGTGGCAGCCATGGACACGACAATAATTCACCATTTTTTGATTTTGTGTGACCAGACGCGACGCACCACTACAATAGCTTTGAGGCTAACACAGCTATGTCGCCAAGATGGCTACTTCCGGTATTTTTCCAGGGTTGATGACGAGCCGTGAAAGGGGTCTATACAGTATGTTCACAGAAGTGAATGGGAAACCTGTGTGCCTGGTGTGCAAGCAGCAAGTTTCGGTGCTTAAGGAGAACAATATTCGGTGCCACTATGAAACTCAGCATGGTGAAAAATACAACAGCTTGCACTGAGAACTGAGAAAACAGAAGGTAAATGAAATGTTGGTTGGTCTGAGGAAACCGCAATCTGTTTCCACCCGGAGCCGAGAGGTCAGTGATGCTGCGGTGAAAGCCAGCTATGTAGTTGCTAGCCAAATAGCATTAGCATCAAAGCCGTACTCTGAGGGGGAGTTTGTCAAAAACTGCATGCTGTAGGCTGTTGAAATTGTGTGTCCTGAGAAGCGAAAAGCTTATAAAACAGTTGCCACTTAAGATTTCAAGTGTGTGGCCTCAATTTCCGAATTGCTTCCTAGATGTGGAAAATGGATTTTAAATTCCTTCATTTCTAAATTTTGATGGGTTTGATGTATTTTAACATGTAGGGAAGTGTTTCTAAGTTCCACAAAACTGTTTGTTGACTAAATATTTTAAAACTTGTGCAATCATTGTTATCAGTTTTTTTATGAATAAATGTTAAACTGAGAAAAAGTGTAAAAGGACAATTAATTTAATGTAAATATTTTTATAATTTATTTCTTCTCTAATACAGTACAAAGAAAAAAGTGGACTTACTGTTCGTTCTATGTAATTTTGGAATGAGTTTACTGGTCTGGCCCCCTTGAGATCAGATTAAGCTGTATGCGGCCCCCAAATCCAAATGAGTTTGACACCCCTGCGTTAGCTGCTGGTCTTCAAAATAAGAGCTCAAACAGAGCTAATCTTCAGCACTACATTATTTAGTTTCTGTGTTCCCATGGCAACTTGTAAACATTTCAATGAATTCTGTATTAGGCAATGTTGTTGGATGGAGAAATGTAAGACAAGAAAGAAGAAGACTTCAAAATGAAATAGAAAATCTAAAGGCCATGTTGAAAAGGGGAAAAAAAGAAATGGCAGCGTACCCCACTGTGAAACGATAGCTCCACCCAAGACCAGATTTAAAAAAATGCAAAGTGGGTGTGCCAAGAGACACCGCCTAAAGGAGGGGGAGGTGGTGGGTGGTTAGAGTGAGGAGGTGTGGCCAGGACGAGAGACAGTAACTGTGTTTCCATCTATTTTCATTTCGAATTTTGAGCTAATTTTTGAAATCTCGCAAAAATGTAAATACAAATTAATGCGGATCCGAAGTGTTTCCATCAACTGGCTTGAAGCGCATCTACCGGGCCACGCACAGCGTCATTACGTCAGACGTCAGCGTCATTACGTCAGACGTCAGCGTTACGCATGTCTACAGTAAACAGGAAGTAGCGGTTGAAAACAGAACCCGGCCACACATCTCGTCAAAATGGAGAGAATATTTCAGGTATGTGTTGCTATCGGGCAAGTTGTATTTATTCTGTCATGCCAACTAGTTTTAGCGATGTTACATGTTGTCCGGAGCGGAAACAGCTGATCAGTCACGTGACGTAAATGTTCGCTACGGCAGAACTGAGTCGGCAAATCTGTTTCCATCTGTCGTTTTGCGCATCAGCTCTGTTTCGAAACCCCCAAAAACCACTTCAAGCGAGCGTATCAACTTTAGAGCGAATTAGAGGAAGTTAACTCGAATTATGCCATTTCCATTCAGCTTTTCTGATGCGATGCTTCAAAATGCGCATCTAGAAACCTTGATGGAAACACGTCTATTGACATGCAGCTAGCATTAGCATAATTTATGCAACATGAAGAGTGATCACAGCGACACAGCTAGTTACGTCAGTGAGGTGGAGGACTTTTCACCCCCTCCCTCACCAGAAGCTGAGAGAGACTTGGAGCACAGCGGCCCTGAGCCTTAACAGTTCAAGCCGCTGGCTTCGGGCACTGACGCAGTGCTAATGCTATGTTGTTATCGCTAATCTAACTCCCGATCTCTGCAGGGGAGTTGCTCTGCTTGAACATTTTATACTCACGCAGCAGAGGATGTGATGACAGAGTGTACAAGACACGTCAGAGTGAACAGTCGTTGACCAATATGTAAATTAGGCTGCAGTACCACAGTTCAACCCATAGGATTAGTGTAAACACGTTTTTAGACCATATTGCCGATTTGAACAAATACGCACAAAAACATGAAAATTAACACAGACATAGTGCTATACAACATTTTACAACACACATTCTAGGAAGTTTATCAGATAAAAAAGTTAATTTTGGGGTTTCCCTTTTTAAATGTGCTGTTCACTGGTACGATGTCCACCTTGTTACATCATGAAACCCGTTTCTCTTGTGTCCCCCCTGTTACCTGTATTTTTTTATATGAATTTAATCAAAACAACAAGGATTTTGTTTTGTTTTTTGTATACTGACAGTGAATAAATTAAATCAATCAACAAAAATTGGAGCAAAGTTTCATTGAAATGACGTTTTGTTCTTAAAGGGATGGGTTGAAATTACATTGTGACTTCATAAGTGCAATCTTCTTCTCAAGATAATGTTGGTTTATGAATACTGTCTTTAAAAATGCATTTAAAAGGCAAAGTTAGGGACGGGTCAGCTATAGGAAAATATAAATTGTAATTAATGATCCTTTCAAAACACTAACTAATTCCAGATGAGCATGTCCTGTAACAGGGTGGACATTTTATCATTTTTTTGTGCAAGAAATTGATAATAAATAAAAAAACAGGACAGCATGATATCCTGAGCTTTACCAATATCATTTTCTCATAGTCTAACAAGCCCTTCATCAGATTAAATAATAACATCAAGCGGAAAAAACTTTTTTTTTTAAGTTACCATGATCAAATGGCACCAAATAGTAGGAACGACCCAACAAATAAACTAAAAACCTGAAATGCAGATATTTTTTTTAATATAAAGGCATTTAAAAATTTGATATTTTCTTTTTAAGATGAGAAAGCTCAAAAATGTTCACAAATGTACGACTAAAATAATAAACATGAGTACAGTATTGAAGCGTTTCTGTAAGGTGTTTGTTTCCCATAAAGAACACAATAAAGTTAAAGGTTACATCAATACAGGATGGTTGTCTGAAGGAATTCATGCTTTGACTTTTGATGATTCTATTTTACTAACGCGTGTATTGTGCACTGTTGGTCCTCTTGGTGACCATAAAAAGAAAAAAGTTCATGTTTCAAATGAATATTTTTTTATTTTAATATTTTATCAATTATGTATAGGGCTCAGAATAATGAATTACCTTTAAATGTCCAAATGAATTTTGTTAAAAGACAAAGTTGTTATAATCTTAAGGGGACAGAGATGTTTGTAAAACCACAATTCAGAACTAGTTTGAAGGGACGTTCTACCTCAATCCAGGGAATTAGATTATGGAATGGCTTGGAGAATGTAGTTAAAAATGCCAAGTCACTGTTTACATTTAAGAAAATGATCAAAAGGAATTTGTTGAAAAAATATATATGAATTAGCGTAATGTGTATTGTATCAATTATTAGTTATATTAGTATTAGTATTAGAAAATTAGAAAGAGTTAGTCATTTTGTACTGCTGGTGAAAGATTATTATTGTTTAATCTGATTGTTTGAAAAAAGGGGCAGATATAATAAGATTTACTCTTCTTTCTGCTACCTTTCATTTTTTTACATTGTGTACGTATCATTAATGGGATTGTCTTGTATTGTGTTTCTTTTGTAAAAAAAAAAATGAACAAATTTAATAAACAAACAAACATAAAATCCAAATAAACCTCTCCTTTTTGTAGTGATCTAACGTAGATAGACCACTGTCAGTGGTCACTGTAGTGACCACTCTCAGCTACTACCACTTCACGTAGTAGCTGAGAGTGGTCCACCAGCCAGACTCTGAGCTCTAGAATATCACATGAGATGGTTCATAACATTATTTACAAGGTTTGACCAAAACGCTACAAGTTTCTCATCACAAGACGATCTTAGTGTCAAACTGTGGGATGAAAGGTGGCGGGTGATATGCATTCCTTCAAGGAATGCTAGGCCTTGAATTGATCCAGTTTTTGTGTCTCTGACATCCAGTAAAACTAATTCTGTCCACTTCAATCATTTAGTTCATATTTCAGTTTGAACCTGCATCCTGTTGCTTCAGCTCACATCTTTGATTCTTTATTCAGATTGAAGAACTGCAGGTTGTCAGAGATCAGCTGTTCTTCTCTGGTGTCAAGTCCAACCCCTCCCATCTGACACAGCTGGACCTGAGGAGGAACAAGCTGCAGACTCCAGATGTTCAGCAGCTGTTGGATCGTGTGGAGTCCAGACTACAAACTTCAGACTCTGTGGTCAGTAGATGCCAAGATGGTGTAGTGGCAGGGGAACCGACTTGGGACCCGAAGGACCCAGGTTCAAACCCCAGTCACGGCATAACTTGTGGTGTGTTTGAGCAGCACATCTCATCCCCATTGCTCCCTGGCGCGCTTTCTAAAGCTGCCCACTGCCCCACCTGGTGGTGATTGGGTTAAATGCAGAGTCAAATTTCGTCTTGTATGGAAACATACACAGATGACAAAAATGTGACATTATTATTATTATTAGATGTTCTTTGAAAGTTTTCAATAACATTATTTGTGATGATGTAGGAACAAAATCAACCAGCAGGTGTCCTTCAACACAACATCATGGTGTCGTCGCTCTACAGTGAACATCATGATGTGACTCTTTTCTATCAGGCTGGAATTTATACCAGTATTATTGTGGACAATATGATCTGACACCGCCCTGTTCCAGACTGCTGAAGTCCACTCATCACATCTGTCCTTTGTTTCATCCAGATGTGTTCAGTGACAGCCTCGTAGTCAGCTGATGTTTCAAAGCCAGGCGAGACGTTCATCACCGCACAGAGTTAGTGTGTTGAACTGTTCATCCCTCCAGTGTTTGTGCAGTGATGAAGCTTCATGACTCTCAGCACTTTGGTTCAAAGATTCAAGGATTCTTGTCGTACCAGCTCACGTTTTCATATTTACGGTACAAAATTTGTACTCAGGTCCCAGATCAAGAAGCCTAACAATTAACAAATAAATACAAAAGAGTATAAATATAGACACATGTCTATTTATTGTGTTGGTATCTTGGGTACAGCTTGTAAAACAGCAACCGAGCCTATTTTTATTTTTAAAAAAAAGAGTAATAAGAGTGATCTCAAGAAAGCATTATCGTCATCCTTCAAGTATTTTGTTTTATCAACTGAACATTCTTAAGTTTTTTGATTTGGTGGATTACAATGTTCTATTGCTGATGTACAGGGCTCAGAATCAAAATTTACCGTCAAACATACAAGTGAATTTTGTTAAAAGAAATAGTTGTTATAATTTAAAGGGAACAGATATTTTTGTAAAGAAGAGGTATAGAACAAGTTTAAAGGGTAGGTCTACGTTAATGAAGGGAATTAGTTTATGGAATAGTTTGGACGATGATGTAAAAAAGGAGAAATCATTAGTTGTATTCAAGAAAAAGATAAAGAATGTTTTGCTGATGAGATATATATAAGTTTTGCTGATATTTAGAAATTATATTGAAAAATTGTGATAATTTTGTGGTTTGTTGTATTATGTATTTTTTGAATTGATTGTTTTGATTTGATATAGTTAAGAAGGGGCAGAAATGATAAGAATTTATTATTCTTCTGCTGCCTTTCATTTTATAGTTACTTTATTTAATTGTTTTGAATATGTCTTGTTTTAATTGAAATGAAATGAATGAATAAACAAACAAACAAACATGTACACTATGGGGCAGATCCGATCCAGTATTGGTATCGGTATCCGATACCAGCATAATTTAAGTATCGGATATCGGATCCAACCTGCCGATATTTCCGATCCAGCTTCAAAGAGCACTTGTGTTCCATCATATTCTGTGACTGCCGTCTTAACATTATGTGAGTTAAAACCAATGAAGACACTCACAACAGGAAACTCACAAACTTTAACAGTATAGTCTTTATAGTATAGAAAACATTCCAAAATACACATAACTTTATAGTCTCAGTACAAATATTTCATTATACAGATTCACATACCTGAACAGTATCGGATCGGAAAAGTATCGGTATCGGTCGATACCCAGTTCTTAAGTATCGGTATCGGATCGGAAGTGAGAAATGTGGATCGGTGCATCCCTAATGTACACACATACACACACACGCACACGTGCGTGCACACATATATTTTTTATATACATAAGATGAGGCTGAAGTAAGTGCAGCTGGAGTTTAGCGCTGACAGCTGCTCTGAGTGCTCCTCCACCTCCTGCTCAAGGAGAGGGTGGGGGCTGGAGCAGAC
The DNA here is from genome assembly GCA_038048925.1 of Garcialebias charrua. Taxonomy (NCBI): domain Eukaryota; kingdom Metazoa; phylum Chordata; class Actinopteri; order Cyprinodontiformes; family Rivulidae; genus Garcialebias; species Garcialebias charrua. Next base: position 34,990 of record JBBPBX010012354.1, on the reverse strand, counting down.
TGTGTGCAGGATGAGTGTAGTCATTCATGATGCAGAGTACCTTCCCTCTGCATCATGACCTGTAACAGGTGAACATGAAGCTCCACAGCTGCTCTGAACAGGACTGAAGTGCTGCTGCTCTTTCTACTGGATGATGCTGCATGACTGACTGACAGCTGATGGAGAGAGGCTGCAGACAGGAAGTGAGCTCCTCTCTCACTCTCTCTTCTCTCTGCAGGTGCAGGAACATCTGGAGATTGTAGTGGAGGAAAGAAGAGCTGAGATCTCATGATCCACAGAGGCTGAAGCAGCAGCAGGTTGTCTGATGAGAAACTGATGAAAATGAAGAGAGAAAAAAAGACAAAAATTCTGTCTTTCATCTCCTCTTCTTGTTCTCTTCTCTCCTGTAATGTTTGTTCTCAGTAGAAGTGAACTGTCTGTCTTTGCTCCTGCAGAAACAGAATCTTCATGTTTTGGTTTGAAACAGAACCGGTTCAGTAAAATCCACTAATCCTCTTCAAACCAGCTTTAATTATTTTTATTATTTTTTATTTATTTATTTATTTAAGTTAGGACAGTGCATATTAATCAACATAACAGCAGTAAGCATCAATGTAAATCTGCCGGAGTTAGCACAATAGCTAATTTTCATCCGTTGTCCTAAGGCAGGTAAGAATAAGAAACATCCCATAAAACAAAAGAGCGGAGAAAAATACAAACATCGCCTATATAGCACATAACCCAACATAAAATTACAATAAAAATATGATGCCATAAGAAAATAGACAAAGTAATCTACACATGAGTGCACTTCTGATTAGTTTTCAGCCAAAGTTTCAAAGAGTTTTTAAAGCTGGAGTAGGTGCCACAGTTCCTGTGATGGAAACTGGAAGTGTTGGTTCCTCTGATGGACACCACCATTTGTCCAAATTTAGTCCTGCACCGCTGCACGTCACAATCTCCTCTGGTCAGTTAAAGCGTTCCTTATAGAAATGCATATCACCCGCCTCCTTTCAAACCACAGTTTCACACCAACATCACCGTCAGATTATAATAATCATTATTAATTATAATAATCGTCTTCAGCTAGTACAAAGCACTGCAGCTAGAGTTCTCACAAGATCCCATAAATATCAGCACATCACTCCTGTTCTGTCCTCACTGCATTGGCTCCCGGTGGTTTTTAGAATTGACTTTAAAATTGTATTGTTTGTTTTTAAATCCCTGAATGGTCCTGCACCATCATATCTATCCGAGCTTCTTACCCCACATATCCCTTCTTGCAATCTCAGATCCTTAAATCTGTTGTTACATTCCACTCCCAGAGCTCGACTGGTGACAGGAGGAGGAGGGTGTTTATGGTCAGGGCTCCTAATTTGTGGAATGCTCTTTCTTTAAATATTAGACAGGCCTCTTCATTGTCTTCTTTTAAATCATTAGTTAAAACGTACTTGTTTAATAAAGCTTTTAATATCTGAATGTCTTTTTTTTCTTTTATTATCTGTTTTAATTGATTTTGTATACTTTTGTGTTTCTGATGTCATTTATGATGTTTTAATTGATTATTCTGAAGCACTTTGTAACATTTGTTTTAAAGGTGCTATACAAATAAAGGACTATTATTATAAAAGATTGTAGATTATTAACAGATAATCTGACATCAGTATTATAGATCATGAATAGATACATGTGAGATTATATCTGTACAACATCAATTATAAATATAACATCAATAATTATGCAATAAACAGATAATATAATCTAGATATTATATAATATATATTATAGATATTTTCATGTTTCTATCAGTTATTATGGTGAAGATTCTCAGTCGTCCAGGACATGATAAAATCAAAAAAGGCGTTCAATACAGAACAACTGGACTTTATTGGTCTTTATTTGTTACTTTATTTATTTCAAATAAAGTCCAGTTGTTCTGTATTGAACGCCTTTTTTGATTTTATCAGTTATTTTGAATCAACAAGGGGTTGTTAACACTTCCTGTCAGCAGAGGGCGCCACAGGCCTGAGTGAAATAAACAGAAACTGGTTCCCATCAATGTTCAGAGTGTGTGCACACCCATCCATATTTATGAAGCACCTGTCAATCAAATATAAACAGTGGAGCTTGAAAGTTTATGAATTCTTTATAATTTTCTATATTTCTGCATCGATATGATCCAAAACATCTTCAGATTTTCACACAACTCCTAAAAGTAGATCAAGAGAACCCAGTTAAACAAATGAGACAAAATATTACACTTGGCCATTTATGCATTGAGGACAATGATCCAGTTCGTGAGTGGCACTTCATCACAGCAGGAGAGCACATGGTCAGCAGTCATCTGAAGTCTGCAGAGGTTTCACACATCTGGATGTGTTTGTTGGCACTGAGTGAAAATGTTCTGAGGTCATGACCCGACCTGTTCTGGACCTCGGGGCCAGACCGTGGAAACCTTGAATCACAAGTTTCCCCCAGATCCTCTTAAAGGTACAAAACAGAAAGAGTTCAATCACGACATCAAATAAATGTTTCTCAGCTTCGCTCAAAGCAAAGAAAATGAAAAATAACAGAAAAAAGTAAAAGTCTCCTTCAGGGAAACGTAGCACATGAGTGTCTCTTTTTCAGGGAGCGTCCATCTCTCCCTCTTTTAATCAGATTTGAAAAACCCATTTAGATCAAAACACTTTACATCTTTATGCAGTTGCAGTATCACAAAAAATAAAATACATCAACCAACAAACGAGCCTTCCACTCACTCGTAAGAAAAAAAATCTGTAAAAATTAAAAAAACAACCTGGCCGCTCTTTGCTTATAAAATGTACAAAAAAACTGACAGATCAATAATGCTGGGTTTATCAGGAGCAAAAAAACAAAACACTTTCTGTTTGAAAAGTAAGAACACAACAACATTTCAAAACAAAACTCTTTAAATGTAGAAGTGGCCAAAGCTGCATAAAATAAGAATTTACCTTCTGCTTATTGAATCTGTTGTTTCTAATGTCCAAATATTCATCCCATGATCTTATACTGTTCCCTTTTCTGGTTGATGTTTCCTCCTGTTGGAAAGGACCTCAGCAAAAAATATTAATAAAAAAAGAACATGAAGCTTCTGATATATTTCATCCATCCATCCATCCATCCATTGTCTTCCGCTTATCCGGGGTCGGGTCGCGGATATATTTCAATAAAGTAAAATAACTTTTGACCTTCCAAATATAAATCAATTCCCCTTTAAACAAAGTAAGTTTTGTTAAGCAAAAACACATTTATTGTTGCCTTCAGGGTTAAGTATTAGCTCATGTTCAAATCATTAGCAAACAGGTTTGAGCATCATTTCTCTGTAGTTTTCTGACTAAAACTTACAAAAAAATAATCCCTTATTCTAACAAAGTCCATGCTCAATAATCCAGGTATACAATCCAACAATATTCAATCAGGTCATCTGGCCAGTTTCTTATTTTGGTGCTGAAACATTTCATCTTCAATCCAGAAGACTTCATCAGTCAAGGAAACACACAAAACTGATTCTTCCCCAACACCTTACTCCAAAGTGGAACAAACCAGTTCTGTTGGTGCTATAGATGTCTCTTTGGCACGCCCCCTCCTCCGGTGCCGGCCCTCTCCCTCGTCGACAGTCATGTCAAAATGGGTCAAAACCAACAAAGTCCATGTTCAATAATCCCCCATGTCCTCACTAGATTCTAGAGGAACCATAGAGAGCATCATGACCAGCTGCATCCCAGTTTGGGAAGGAAGGTGCCCGGCTGCAGACTGGAAGAATTTGAGGAGGGCGGCGGAGAAGATCATCAAGACACTCCTTCCATCCATCAAGGACATTGGTCTCAGAAGCTGTTACCAGAGTTAATAAAATCAAGAGACAACTGATATATAGACTGTTTACTCTGCTGACCTCTGGCAGGATGTACTGCAGCCTGAGGACCAAAGCCACCAGGTTCTAAAACAGTTTCATCCCATGAGCTGTTAGACTGCTGAACTCAGGTCACTAATGAAGTGACCAAAATAGCAAACACACAGCCACAGACATTTCTAAACAATAAAGTTTGTAAAATTAATGTAAAATATGCACTCCTACACTGCTGTGGAGAAATTAAATAAAATGTTGTTTAATTTTGCATGGTGTACTGTACAATTTTGAATGAGAATACATTTTACATTTTTTATTACTTGAAAGAAAGAGCTGAGTTGAAAGGCAAAGCTCTAGATTTACTGGTACATCTACATTCCAACCTTCACCTATGGTCATGAGGTTTGGGTCATGACTGAAAGAATGAGATCCCAGATACAAGCGGCCAAAACGGTCTTCCTTTGTGGGGTAGCTGGGCTCAGCCTTAGAGATAGGGTGAGGTACTTCATCATCCATTGGGGGCTCGGAGTAGAGCCGCTGCTTCTCCGTGTATCGAGGCGTGTACTGATGACACATGTACTTGTAGTGACATTCGAGGCCTCGCTAGTGGGCTGTACCACGTGAATGATTCAGGAACTGGCTCATTTGTATGCAAGAGATTCAAAATATAAGGGGCAGACAGAAAAATCCATCAACATCATCATAAAGACAGATTAAGATCATTTGCAGATCAAATGTAGACTGTTTGAGGTCCTCACAAACAGTTTTTTATTTCATTCAACTTAAAGGGGACCACATGTAGGTCTTTAAATTTTTTTTGTTATGTCTGTGTGCTATCTTGACAATATTAATTCATTTTAATACACAAAATAATTCTTAGATAATCAATTATACCCTTTTTAATTCTGCCATTTTTAACTTTCGTTTTGAACGACCGGTTTCTGATACTGAGTTCTGAAGTCCACGCCCTTCAACGATCTGTTTACGCCCTCTGTAACAGCCAGTATCTGTAATGTGTTGTTGTTTTAAAATTAGCTCTTTTTTTATTACTCATTTGACTTACTGTTAGTGCTAGCTTAAGATAACTTACCGAAACCCGTCTGAGCGCGCCGCAATTTGCTGCTCCTTTTAGCATTAGACCACCCGAATCCGATGCTAATGTTAGCTTGTTCCTCTTCCGGTGTTCGCCAGCTCCGCTCGTTGCACGCGGAGATTTTGGGAGTTATCGCTGTTCCAGTCAAGACAACACAAAGTTCACCAAGTGTCTCCCGTAAATTAATCCGTAAGGAGAAGGTCCTCGCTGCTGTCTTGAAGCTCCGCTCCATCCGCCAGAAGAGGGTCCCGTTGCCGCCGGTCCCTACGCCGGCGGTCTGCTCGTTTTATTTCTGCCGGCTGCGCGTTGGGAGCGATCGCAAATACACAAAAAATTGAACTAAAACATAAAAATAACAATTATACTTTATTTATAAAGCCATTTAAAAAAAACACAGCTGCAACAAAGTGCTGTACACATGAAATTAAGAACATATAAACAAAAGATGAGATGAAATCATGAAAAACAACAGTCATGTGTTTAATACAGAAGTGGGTTGAGCCTAACCAGGGGTTGCTAGGTGAGGGGCTGGACTCATGTTGGGGTGGGTTGTGGCTGCGGTTTGTGACGTCACAAACCGCAGGAAGTGAGAAACGAACCGTTTTTATCACAGACAAATAAATCTACTTAGACCACTGGGTGCATTTCTTTGGCCTTAGGACTGTTTTTTAATGAAGTACAGTACATACCCAAAGTTGAGTTAAAAAAAACATTAAAAAGTGAATTTTGCATGTGTGGTCCCCTTTAAAGCTTTGCAAACCAGTTATATTATAATCCATCTACTTGTTTTACATTTAAAGTCCACTTGAGGGCGCAGTAGAGCAAATGAAGCACCATGGTGCGTCGGATCATGAGTCGAGCTCGAAAGCCTCAGTGCTTCATGAAGCTTCAGTGATTTATCCTTTGTTGTAGGAGTTGGAGAAGCACGCTGTGAGGTCCTGGGTTCCAGGAGAAGCCACTTGAGGAGAGGCGAGTACTGTTTGAACGAGGAGTTGTTTGCAGTAGGAGCAGAGAGTGCAAGAGCAGGCAGGAGGCTGTTGATTGGTAGTAGGAACACCATGAGAGAGAGCCGAGCCTTGGAGAGTTGAAGCCTTGGAAGGCTGGTTGGAAACAAGTCACTGGAGGTCAAAGCAACAATGCTTGTTAGAAGATAATTGTCTGGAGACAGCAAAAAGCTGATCGTTACCTTTTACCACTGGTCCCACTGGTAGGAGGCCCCGGGGAAGACCCAGAAGTTACTGGAGGGGTGATGTATTTTCTCTGGCCTGGAAACGCCTCAGGTCCCCCAGAATGAGCTGGGAAGTGTCGCTAGGGAGAGGGATGTCTGGATTTATCTCCTGGACCTGTTGCTTCTACAACCAGACTACAGTAAAATGTTAAATGAATGAAGGATGGATGGACAGATGGATGAATTAAAAACAATCCAACTTGTTTAAAGTTTGAATTATGTTTTTACTGTCAGGTGTGTCTGAGTTGTAGAAGTACTGTTGTAGAACTGAGTTGCATGTTTTGGTGAATAATTTGCACGTTTTATTTCAGAAGTGTGCAACAAGATGCAGGACAACATTTAAACAAAGTAGTAATAATGGTGCTTCAATGCTCGTGTGTTGGAACGCTTGTAGCTGTTATTGTTTTGTTTTTATACAATTTCTTCTATTTACTTTTCATTTTACAGTATATGCTTTTTTTGATAGTCTACTGTTGTCTGTACCTCATCGGTTTCTTGTTTTGAACATGTCTCTCGAGGCTCAATGAGACTAACCTGTACAAATAAAGGTTGAATGAATGTGTTGGAACACTTCACTAAAGCCCAAACATAAGACCAAGAAACACAGATGAGAGAAGTCCACTGCTGTTTTTATTGATCTAGATCACTTATTAGGCCAAGGGGAAAAGTCTATTCATACATCATAAGGCATGGGGGATCATTTCCAAAGGCCTCAGTCTGTGGTTAATCTCACACATACTGTATACTACAGGTCTGTCAACAAATTAAACGTCAAAATCACAGAATAAATAATTGTAACTCATCAAAACCAATTCCAGTTCCAATAAAGGAAATACAGTACTTTGTTTAAACACAAACATATTGTTTCACAATTTTCTCATATGTACATTTTCAGTAGTTGCTGGCACATGAAACTACACATAGGAACAGTGAACAAAGAAAAAAAAAAGGTTGTTTGGTTCTGTTACACTGTTACATAAAATTGAAGTTGCCCAACTCTTACACAGCAACTAGTTTGACATTTATTTTTCCTGCCATTGTTGCAGTAGCTTTGGCTGCCTTTATTCTTCTTCAAATATATATTCTTGCTCTCTTTTTGCTTTATAGTATTTGTTGGTGGAATTAATGTGCCAGTCAAATTAAAATCTCGGTTGGCTGTGAATACTGGCAACTAGTTGCTGAAAAGTATTTGCAAGAGTCTCCCATGTCAAATTTCTCTCAGAATAGTTGCAGGGTCGTCACAGGTGTCTTGAGGCAATCTCGAGCTATAGCTCTTTATTTGACACTTGCAGGAACGATTTCCTGTGTTGGGTCCTGTGTACCAGTCTAAAAATCACACTGATAATATTTATTTTAAAAGTGCCCCAGATACGCTGCTTCATTTTACATTAACATTCATGAACTTGTCACCTAAAACATGTCAACACAAAACCTTCAATTTCAGTGAGACGCCAACTGAATTGAAACTATTTTAGTCACAATTTTAAGACCTCAACTACAGACAACAGTCACAGCCCAATGAGAAAATACTTTAAAGGTGTATAGATGAGGCTAGACAAAAACAAAAGACTTTTTAGCATAATCAAGCCTATTACAGGTAGTCCCCGATTTACGAGCGAGATCCGTTACAACGAGGCGCTCGTAAACCGGAAATCTCGTAATTTGGAACGGCCGCCATTTCGCTCGTAAATCCGGAAATCCGCTCGTAAATTGGAACGGTTTTCGCTAGCGCACCTAAAAACACTCTATTTTCATCTAAAAACTACTTTTGAGTGCATAAAAATGATCGGAAACGTGTGTTTATATGCTTAACTAGCTAACTGAAGTGAAAAAACACATGAAAACTCAGTATTTTTTTCGTTTTTTCCAAAAATGTGCAGCTCGTAAGTCTGGAACCTCGCAGATCAGAGCGCTCGTAAATCGGGGACTACCTGTACAGTATTGACAACTAGTTTTGGAGATGGCATGTTAGCCAATCATTTAACATCCATCTTTATTTACTCAAACTGGTTTCTGACCACAGCAAATCAAGTACCGCATAAATTGTTTTTACTTCTGTTTTCATCAACTATGTGCCATTTTAAAATCAATATTCTGACTTTATTAGCCAGCTATGTTCATTTACTGTTTGACATGTACCTTTGTTCACTAAGTCTGCTGGCTGTTAAAAAAAAAAAAAAAAAACTTCAGTCCAGTTAAAACTCAAGACAAAAGCTACAATGTTACAAAATACAACTCAAACAGAGATGGGTTTCCTCTTTTACATTACAGTATATCGTATACATTTTAATTTAATTCTTCAGGGATGGTCAGAATAAAATTCACAAAACAGTAGGGATGCACGATATTATCGGCATGGTATTGGCCGATATAACATTAAATTTCAATATCGGCCATTCCATTAAAATAACTCGCCGATATAAAAGGCGCTGTTTTTGCTGCAGCGGCAGCGCAACGCAATGACGTCACGTGCGCCTACCCGAGCAAAAATTCAAAATGTCGGTGGTGTGGAAGTTTGATTTTTCGTTGGTGAGGATGTTGGATTCTGAAGATTTGTGGACCACGTTGAGCCTCGCTACATCTTCCGGAGTCGGAGATATTTTTCCGACGTAACATTACCAGAGTTACAAGCCATCATTTCCAATGTCATCAAGAAGCTAATACAGTAGTTGATAGCACGACTTGTTGGGCGAGTTTTACCACAGACAGTTGGACGTCATGTTAGCCCCATAAACATGACAAAATCTTTGAACTTAAAAAGTCTGTCCTTCAAGCACAGGAGTGCAGAGGATCCCACTCTGCAGCTAGGAACTCAGAACAAGCCTCCACAAGTGAGACAGAATTGCAGGTGACTAATGCTAATAAATAACATTTAATGCTTTTTATTTTATATACAGGTAGTCCTCGGGTTACGACGGTCTCGAGTTACGACGTTTTGTGGTTATGGCGCATCTCCCCCGCAAAAAAAAAGGATTTTGAAAAGCCAAGTTACGCAGTTTCCGGTTTTACGTCGTAAACGTAGCGGCGGAGGAATACTGCACTGTCCTCTCTAAAAAAGCTAAGTCTGGTCCTCTGGACATTCTAAAAACAAAACAAAACTGTACCGTGAACGCAGTTTTACGTCGTAAACGGAACGGAATATGACAGATGGGCCGAGCTGGACGGCGGTTTTACGTCATGAAAACATAATAGAGAATACGGCAGATGGACGGAGGAATACGGCGTCACCAGCATCCCAGTAGGCCATAACTCTTTTTTCCCTTCATTATGGCTCCAAATGTATGTGTTTTTTGATAATTATGTAGGGTACTGTGTTAGGATAGGCTAAGTGCTTGATAATACAGTACTGTACATGTATATGGTGCAGTATATACCTATATTTCGACTTACGTCAAAGATCGGTTTACGCCGCAGCGTAGGAACGGATATACGTCGTAAGTCGAGGACTACCTGTACAGTAAGTTAAAGTGCTATGCATGTTATATGGCTGTTACTGAATATGTCACCAGCTCTTACAGCTGTTGCACTATTTTTGTAGCAAATAATCTAAATAACAGGGCTATATTCTGACAAAGGAACGTATATCGGTTATCGGACAAATAAGTTTTAACATATCGGCCAAAAATCCAATATCGTGCATCCCTACAAAACAGATGACATTGGTAACAGTTTTTCTGCTTACATAAGACTTGGCAACAATAAAACATGATTTTTCTCTCCTCAGTGACTAGAAAATAAAATTATTCACGTTTGAAGTCAACCTCTCCTAGCTACATTGGCTGGAAAGTCATTTTACATGTCTACATGTTAAGAGTTTTAGCAACTTGCAGGCATG
>JBBPBX010012354.1:10969-22453 GCA_038048925.1 Garcialebias charrua | reverse complement strand
TATATATACTGTATATCTATATACAGTATTTGACTTTGACACCCCTGCCATTGAGAATCTGTGGGATATTGTGAAGAGAAAGTTGAGAGATGCAAGACCCAACACTCTGGATGAGAGGACCACATATTCAAAATTCACTTTTTAATGTTTTTTTTTTACTCAACTTTGGGTATGTACTTCATAAAAAAACTAGCCTGGTTAAAACCAGACCCTTGTCCTTCACTTCGCTTTGTACTAGGGTCTGGGATTTCTCCCATAGACAACGATTTCTCCGGTCGATTTTTGACCGGACCAATCAGAGAACAGAAGGCGGATTACCGGACCAATCAGAGAACAGAAGGCGGAGTTTTGAACGACGTCGACTGACGTCGTCAGTTAAAATGGCTGCCGCCACGAAGGAATTTTCATGAAAACAAGGTAAAAAACTATTATTTCTTTGCTGAGAAAAAATATATTTCTTAGCTGACGTTATATCAGAAGTGTTCCTGAGCTTAACAGTTCCTAAATCAATTCACGAAATGGTCAAATCTGCTGGATTTAAGTTGTTTCGGTTTGACATTTTCCAAACAGCCTCGGGTGCGCTACGAAAATAAATGATAAAAAATCGAATTTTATCTCAAATGTTTCATCTAGGCCAACAGTCAGTAAATTAGAGCCATATAATTACACACTGGTAGCAGAAAAAATATCCACCGAGTGGTTTCTGAGCTATTTATCTGATAGCCTGGACCTCGCCAGGCTAAACTAACAAAACTCCGCCTTCTGTTCTCTGATTGGTCCGGTCAAAAATCGACCGGAGAAATCGTCTATGGGAGAAATCCCAGACCCTAGTACTGTACAAAGCGAAGGTAAGGACAAGGGTCTGGTTTTAACCAGGCTATAAAAAAACAGTCCTAGGGCCAAAAAAAATGCACCCAGTGGTTTATTTACTCTAAGTATATTTATTTTTCTTTGATAGAAACGTTTCGTTTTCAAATCCTCGCGCTTGTGACGTCACAAGCGCCAGGACAACCCACCCCGACCCTGAATCCAACCCCTCACCTAGCAACCCCTGGTGCGGCTCAACCCACTTCAGTATAAAAGGCGTGACGGTTGTTTTTCCTGATTTCATCTCATCTTTTGTTTAAATGTTCTTAATTTCATGTGTACAGCACTTTGTTGCAGCTGTGGTTGTTTTAAATGGCTTTATAAATAAAGTATAATTGTTATTTTTACGTTTTAGTTCAATTTTTAGCGTATTAGCGATCGCTCCCAACGAGCAGCCGGCAGACGGAAAACGAGCAGACCGCCGGCGAAGAGACCATCTGCGGGCGGGAGCTGGCTGGGAGCTGATAGCTTTTGAGGAGCGTGGGGTCCGGTCAGAGGTTGCCTCATACGGATAAATTAACTGGAAACACTCGGTGAACTTTGTGTATGTGTCTGGACTGGAGCAGAGATCGCTCCCAAAAGCGCCGCATGCAACGAGCGGACCTAAAAGGGCGGAGGAGGAACGAGCTATTTTTAGCCTCAGATTCGGGCTAAAGGGAGCAGCTCATGGCGGCGCGCTAAGACGGCTTTAGGTAAGTTATCTTAATGTTAGCACTAACAGTAAGTCAAATGAGTAATAAAAAAAGAGCTAATTTTAAATTGAGATACTGGCTGTTACAGAGGGCGGAGTAAATGTAAACAGATCTTTGAAGGGCGTGGCCATGAGAGCTCATTATCATAAACCAGTCGTTCAAAACGAAAGTTAAAAATGGCAGAATTAAAAAGGGTATAATTGATTATCTAAGAATTATTTTGTGTATTAAATTGAACGAACATTGTCTGGATAGCCCACAGACATACCATAAATTTTTTAAAAACCTATCTGTGGTCCCCTTTAAGGCCGCTATCGAAGCATCTTGGGCCTCCATAAAGCTAGATTCATACTTGACGCGTTGCGCAGCGCGCGAGGGTGCGCGCTCCAAAAGTGATGCAATTTCACAGTCCCCGCCCCTGCGCGTTGGCCCCGCGCGTGGGATTAAGCTAGATTCATACTCGACGCGTCGCGCAGCGCGCGAGGGTGCGCGCTCCAAAAGTGACGCAATTTCACAGTCCCCGCCCCTGCGCGTTGGCCCCGCGCGTGGGATTAGCGCGTGTCGTGCACCTCTGAATTTTTGAAACTCCGCAAGCCTATGCGCGCGCGGTGGGCGCTACGATTTGATTGACAGGTCCCCACCGACAGCCTTCACCCTCTTCACGCCGGAGCCTGCAGCTGTTTGCGCCGCTGTGGTCGTGGAGACGGAGTCGCGACGCATGGAGGAATGTTTTGTGACACAAAATGTATTAAATTCTCCTTCGTTCCTGATCTGGAGTCGGACTTTTCTTTTGTTTTTTCGCCAAAAGTCACGTGATCGCTTTCTCCTCCGCTGACTCCATGCATTAAAACCGCAAATAAAGACAACAGTTCAGCACGCGAGCGGAAAGCTATTTGTTTTTGTTGTGTGATTTCAAACAGTTCTTCTTCTACGGTAGATTTCTTCTTCTACACCTTTCTTGCAACATATGCACAGGTTTTAGAGGGTACTGCCTCCTGCTGGTCTGTAAAAGAACAGCATTTTGCCATGCACCGCCCGAAATCGGGGCAGTGGGTACCAGGCATAACACCTCAGCAGTGCCACAGGCTGATTGCCTCCATGCCACGCCGCATTGAAGCAGTCATTTCTGCGAAAGGATTCCCGACCAAGTATTGAGTGCATAACTGAACATAATTATTTGAAGGTTGACTTTTTTTACTTTTTAGTTTGCATTTTGCACTTCCAGTCGTCATGTTGGGTGGATACCGGTTCATTTAAACAGAGGAAGTCCATGTTAAACACAGTGCGATACAGAACAATAACATCAGCAAAATGCAAACTAAATATAAAAATGAGCAGAAGCCTTATAGAGAGAAACTCAACCTTGAAGCCAGAGAACGTTACATGGTGAAGTTAGCTTCAATTAACAACATTGATCCTTACGAGGTAGCAGCTAAGGCATGGACTTCCTCTGTTTAAATGAACCGGTCTCCACCCAACATGACGACTGGAAGTGCAAAATGCAAACTAAAAAGTAAAAAAAGTCAACCTTCAAATAATTATGTTCAGTTATGCACTCAATACATATGGCGACCGGGAGTGCAAAATGTCACGTGTCTGCAAAAGACCGATTGGTCGGATGAAATGTGCTAATTTTTTGAGACATGAATTTTGGGTTTTCATGAGCTGTATGCCAGAATCATCAGTATTAAAACAATAAAAGATCTGAAATATTTCAGTTGGTGTGCAATGAATCTAAAATATATGAAAGTTTCATTTTTATCATTACATTATGTAAAATAATGACCTTTATCACAATATACTAATTTTTTGAGAAGGACCTGTATGGTTTCAGCAGTTCCGAGAGGTAGAGGGCTCTGGTAGAGGGGAGCGAGGCCTTTATATTTTAAAGTCGACCGAAAGGGAACCATTTTGGTAGTAGTAAATGATGGTCAGCTTCGATAGCGTCTTTTAAAGTTTGACCAAAACGACTACAACGCGACTACAACGCCTTCATTTCTCAACATAAAATGATCTTTGCTTAAATGTTTAGCATTAAAGGCGGCGGCCGATATGCATTCATTCAAGGATGGCGAGGTTTTTAGCTAAACGGGAATAAGCTAACGTTTTCAGGAGCGTGCAGGCCTAGCCAGCCAGACGACGCTTAAAATGTCTTCACAATATGCCCACAGATACAACCTCAGCTAGTTAAACGATATTCAGCGCATGCATTTCCACTACTTAGGCAAAAAAATAAAAATACAGTATTCCCTTAAATACCTGAATGAAAATGCCAAATTTATCGTTCGTCTACGGTCGTCTCCGGACGGTTGATTTTCTTCAAAGAGAAAATAGGAGCACAAGGATTTCGCCTTTAATTTTTTTTAATCTACAGTAATGTAAACTCCATAAATTGTAGTAAAGTCCAATCACGTTATCTGATGAGTGTGACAATGATTTCAGTTTTTCCACGTTTTTTAAATCTTAAGAAAATCTTTAATTTTCAAAAGGCATATGTGTAGACAGCTACGTAGTGCGTTTAATTACCGCACCAAGACGTACCGTTACGCTTTCTGGGAGCGAAAATTTCGCTTGTTTTTTTAAATTATTTTAATTATTGCTTGTTTTTATCACAATGATAACAATAAAAAGTATTGAAGAGTTTAAAAATCTAAAATTCCTCGTAAATATAGAAGCTTAGGTCTTCTTTTGAATGTTAGCTCCGAAGTCGTTGAGCTTTAGCTTTGTTAGTAAACATGCACACACCGGGTGAAAGGACCCAGTGAGCAACCCAGACGACCGTTGAAAAATATATTTTGTATGAATTGAAAGTTTTTCTTTGGGTGAACATATCTTTAACTAAGCCTACTGACTGGACGCCTATCGTTCCTGACGATTTAAGCCAAATCCTTGTTGGTAAGTTTAAAAAAACAACGTTCATGCATGTTACAGCAGGGAATAAATTAGCTTCATGCTAGCATATAGCATGCGAATGCAAACGTGCTGCGCATTTTACGTACTTCTTGGTTTTACTATTGTTTCCGTTCAGATTAAAAATCTTGAGCAATATGTACATCACTGGAAATCAATTCACAGATTAATAAATCCCTTTTTAATGTTTGGAAATACATATAGAGCGCAGAAGATGAAGTCCAAGAAGAAGAAGAGACAGGATGATTTCCATAAGGTCAAGTTAAAGGTGGGAAAGAAGAAACCCAAATCGGATAACGCCACCAACACTAATTTTCGGACAAGGGGAATCCACCTGTCTGATCAACTGAAGAGAGACACAAGTGGCCCCACAACTCACAGAAAACTGGGTATCAATGTAAGTAAACAAACTCACTTCAGATTAATTTGAATTCCACATTTTAACTTTGCATCTAAAATGTTTCCCTTCTCAGGAACTCCTGCCTCAGCTGCATCATACCAATGCCAATGTGAAACACAGTGCCTTGTTGGGTTTGAAAGAGTTGCTGTCCGCTAATCCCTCTCTGTTGGAGCAACATCTTTCACGGCTGCTTTCTGAAGTGGCAGCTCTTCTCACAGACAAGGATGGAAACGTCCGTGTGGCAGCTACTCGTTTGCTCAGGTGGGAGATGCAGCACTTTCACTAAAATTTAAGTGTGTTTAGTAAAGTGGTTGTATTTCCATATCAGGCAACATGTTGTTTGGATCTTCCTGCAGATTTGTTGCGCAGTCTGTACCTGCAGATAGAGTGGCTCCATTTTTCCCCCTCCTCAGTGCTCACATGTCTTGTGCCATGAACCACATTGAGCTGGGCATCCAGAAGGATGCCATGAAAGTCTTGGATGTCTTCCTGGAACATTACCCATCTCTGCTTGCTGCTCGACCTGCAGTACTCCTTACAAACTTCCTGGAGCTGATCTCTCATAGACAGAACACAGGAGGAGCCAAAAAGTCTCTGGATGCAAAGGACCGGACATGGGCACTGACGGTGAACCCTGAAAGGACTATGACTAGCCAGCAGTGGCGACTTTCAGTTCTCCTCAGGTATAAAGACAACTTAATCACAAGGTTTGTGAATTTTAAAATCAGGAATTAGAATGTCAGACTTGATTTTTTTTTCCCTACCCACTTGTGTTTCAGACTGGGCCAGTTTCTGCAGGCGGTAGTTGAGGAAAGACCAATGGGGGAAGGTGATATGTCTGTACGAACTGAAGCAGTGTTTGGTTCAAGTGGAAAGGGCCTTCTAACGCCTCTGCTTCTCAACTGGGAAGATCTAATTAGCAAGAAAGTCGAAGTTAAAATGTATGAAAACTCTGGAGCTATACCATCTCCCCACTCCACTTTTAGACTCAGGTAACGATATGCAAATTTGGAGCTCATCGTTTTTGAACAAACAGCTTGAATCTCTTAAAAGTGAGCAAAAGTTTAGCAATTTTTTGCTTAACAGACCTATGGTGGACTCGGGAGCTACAACGAGTGAGGGTCTGGACTCGGCTAAGACTGTTCAGAGGTTTGCCGCCACACTTGTGCCTCTGCTGCTAGAGGTTTGGGTTGAAGCCTGCGCTAACGACGGTTCCTGGATAAGCACAGAGGGCTCTCAACTGCTCACTCCAGAGGCCATGTCTGTCATGTTCCAAGTCTTGACTGTTCTGCAGATGCTGAGAAAACTGCCCACCCAGCGGGAGAACCAGGACGCCCTGGTAAAATGCAGCACAGATAACTCATTATGTTTCTTTTAGAGTTACGTGTAGAAAAAAATATATATCTGTACCGGTACAGTATTTATTTTTTTGTACCAAAAATGACATTCAGCCTTATTTTTGTTTAGGATGCATGGTTACATAAGGAATATGTGGGAGATTTTAAGCAACACTTCATAAAAAGATTTCCCTACGCTATGCAGGACACACCAAAACATAAGAAGAAAGTTGATCTCAAAAGGTAAGAATATCAGTGTTGGCAAATGGTTTTCCTTCACTGTTTTTCTTCATTTTATTATAATAGGGAAATGTTTTCTCTTGTTATATCAATGGCACATGTCTCTCTTCTAAATCCTGTTTCTCTTCTAAATCTGAAGCACTTATTTGTGCCCCTTTCCAATTACACATTCAAAAATCTTGAGCATGACCATGTTTATGCCAGGTACCCACCGAACGCGTCTTGAGCGTCAAAAACGCTCTTGCCGCACCCTTTTGGCCGCTTGTCACCAGAATCTGTTCACACTGAAGACGCGTCTTATGACGCGCAGTGGGAGGAGCGTCTGGCTCCTTTTCCGGTCGGAAACTCAGGTTTGTTTTGTTTTTTTGTACACCGGGCAGATGAAATCAGCTGTACGTGAGCCTCGTTACTACTTGAGTGGGTTTTCTACGAGCCGAACTGCAGCTCCGAAAGTCTTTGTTGAGATTAAAACGTTTTTTTTTTTTATGTTTGGGGTGATCGTACGCTCGAGCGGACAGCGGCAACTGTAAAAATGCCAAGTTTCTTACCGGAGGCTGGTTTCTTCATGGAGGCTCGATGGGGTAAGTTTAAAAAGTCCAAAAAAAAGTCCCGTCGTTGTTGCGTCATCACATAGCAGAGGCTCTCCCGATTGGTTGGTGCGACGCATCGAGCAGCCAAAGTTCAAATATTTGAACTTTGGCTGCTCGACGCCTCGGCTGCTTTGGACGCGTCGCGTGCGCGGAAAAGAACTGCCGTCCCGCGCCGCTTGAAACGCTCAAAACGCGCCGCGTCACGATTGCTTCGACGCGCCTCAACATAGACTTTCAATGTAAACCGGCCGCTTCCGCTGCCTGAAACGCGTTTGGTGGGTACCCGGCAAAATCTTGAGCATGACCATGTTTAGCCTCAGCCTGGTCAACATTTCTGTAATTGAATCGCTCTTTTTTTTATTTTTTTTACCTGATTTCCAAAGGGAATTTATTCAACAATAACATTTACTTTAATGTTTTAGGAAGATTATTACTTTTATTTTCAGGTTTAAAGAAACAACAGAAATGAAAAGAAATTAGATTACCGGTATTATTATTTTATCAAGTTTTTGGTCATTACTTAGAAACACACCCCACTGCAACCTTCCACGCCCTTTAGGATTATGATGGTTACCATTTGATAACCACTTGTTCTGATCTTGTTATGTTCTGATCACTCAGCAAAGAAATTAGCATCTTTACATATTTTTTTTTTACTGTCAGAGTTTTAAAAATAACATTTTGGACATAAATTGATTTAATTAAAAATTTTAAGGCTGATAATAAATTTTTTTTGTAGAGATCTTTCCAGTTCAGATTTCTTAATTCATGGCATATCATTTTTATTTTGTAAATTATTTTCATGCTTTTGTTAATATATAGCCCACAAATTCATTAGAATGGCTAAAACAATAAGGTAATCTAAAAGGTCATTTGTATTTAAAATAAGAGTAGCTATATAACATGACACAAATATAAAGTTTAATCTTTGTACGTTTCATTCAGATTAGTTGCACTGGAAAACACTAACACTGGTTTTCTGTGCTCGTAAACAGTTCGATTACAGTAACTAGTGAAACTGGATATCTGCTTTATAAGTTTTCAGGAATACTAAAGTTGCATTGACCCACCCCTGTTCATGTATTTTTTTTTTTTATTGTTTTCACTGTGCTGTCTGTATACTGTAATTGTGTTTAGGGTAAATAAGACATTTCAGGGAGAAGTTATTTGCTGATATCACCTTTTCTCTCATCAGGAGTAAACAGACTGCAGCTGTTCCTGCCCTGACCGTAGAGCCTCTGGCTTTAAACATCATGCTTTGTCAGGTCATGGTGTCCCTCATTCAGAAGCAGGGTCCCAGTCGAGAGGCGGATGGAGACTGGCTGTTGCCTGTAAGGAGTTTTGTCCGGGACACTCTGGGGAGCAGCGTGAAGCTGAGCTATAAGCAGCTGCACATGCTGCTGGGTGCCGTGTGGAAGATGGTGCTCACACAGAGGAGCAGAAGTAAGCATGATGCACATGATTTCATCAACACAGAAGCCCCTGAGTGGTAAAGGTGTTTGTTTCAAGATGTCTCAACTTTGTCTAAAACACAGTTTTGAACTTCTACAAAATACAAAGTAGGTTAGCAAAAATATACACAAACTCCTGATGTTCATTAGTGTCTGTTTGGAAAAAGGTCACCTGTTTTTCCACAGACTCTCCTCTCAGATGGGGCTGGGAGGACTTATATTATAAGCAGGACTATCAAAAAACAAACGTGTTTGTCATCACAGTACCGTAAACAAATTAGACTTTAAGTCTGCGCATACTTACAAATTTCCTCTAAACATACCTACAAACTAGTCACCTTTTGGTGAAAATCGCCGTTTTCAAAGCAAAATATATCATTTACGTGATTCGTGTAGATCCGATGAGTTTTTGTTTTCGGGGTGGGGGTCAGACCCGTGGCAGATTAGACCATGACAGCACCATTTCCCACTGACTGGATTTCAAGAAACAGCAAGGCATCAATCGACAATATAACATCTTTGTTGGAGCGCGTCATTTTGGCCAATCACAGTCAAGACAGACTATACAGCAAACCCCCTACTTACGACTCCATCGACCTACGAACAACGGGACCTACGAACGTATCATATTTAATAAAAATATGAAATTACTGTATTAAATTTTTTTTTTTTTTTGTGTTTAAATGTTCTTAATTTCATGTGTACATCACTTTGTTGCAGCTGTGGTTGTTTTAAAGGCTTTATAAATAATAATTATGATAAAAAAGATCATTTCTGATCATTTTTGAGCAATCTTGGGCAGCATTCATTCAAGCAGGAAGTAGGTCTTCAGTTTACACGGTCACAAATTAATGTAGAACACCGGACGCCATTTTAGGTTCAGTCACTGGGGTCTCCGGTCACAAATTAATGTACAACACCGGACGCCATTTTAGGTTAGCTGCCGGGAGCCGGCCGAAGACTGGTGACCAGGATGGCTTCATATGGATTAATTACGAGCTGGAAACGTCTCTGTGAACTTTGTGGATGTCTCATGCCTGGTACCCACTGCACAACTCGAAACGCGCCTGCCGCCCCCTTTTGGCCGCTGGTCACGGTCCCACTGGCCACTGAAGACCGTCTGATGACGTACACTAGGGGGTAGCAGAGGGAGGGGTCTCTAGCTTGTTTTCCGGGTTCAGTTGTTGTGTTAACTGCACTTCCGACGGTCTTTGATGAGATAAAACGTTTTTTTTATGTTTGGGGTGATCTACACTGGAGAGTACAGCAGCCTGTCAGCAGCAACTGTAAAAATGCCACGTTTATTACCGGAGTTTGGTTCCAGTTCATTGAGGCTCGATCCGGTGAGTTTAAAGAGTCCAAAAAAAGTCCCGTTGTGGTTGTGTAATCAGATAGCGAGGCTCTCCCGACTGTTTGCCGGATGCGTCGAGCCGCCAGAGATCAACATTTGGGACGTCGGCGGCTCGACGGCTAGGTTGATTTGGACGCGCGCGTGCCCGCGAAGGGAACTTGGGCTGCCGCCGCGCCGCTTTGATCACTCGAATCGCGCCGCTTCCCTGGTCGCCGTGACTCCACGCGTCTCCTCATAGACTTTGAATGTAAACCGGCCGCTTCAGCCGCCCGAAATCGGGGCAGTGGGTACCAGGCATCAGGCAGCAGCGGATTTATCGCCGATCGTGCCAGGCTGCCGCGCGAACACCTCCGGCCGGCCTGGCTACACCTCCGGCCTGGCTAGCTCCAGAAGCTAACACGGGAGCTAACACGGGAGCCGGCCTTTTGAACACTGGTGACCAGGATCGCATCATATGGATTAATTACTAGCTGGAATCGCTCTGTGAGCTCTGTGGACGTCTCAGGCTGGAGCAGCAGCTGCAGATTGATCGCGCCGCCGCTCCAACACCAGCTCATGGCTTGGCTAGCAGAAGCTAGCCAGCTAGCTAACACAGGTCTGGAGCAGCTGCGGTGGCTTGCCGGCCCCCGCGCTGCTCGGCCCGAAAACAATCAACGCATGGCAACCTAAGATGTCGGCTTTGACCATCTCAAAGTAAGAAAATATATTTTTATTTATTCTGTAAATGTGAATAGCAATGTTTAACATTACAGTACACTACTGTACATGCTTAAATGTGTGCGCGCGCTCCGTTAGCATGATAATTAAAAAAAATAATAATAATTTCACCCCCTAGCTACGGCAGAATCGAGCTGCGAACCGTTCTTATCTCCCTAACT
The DNA here is from genome assembly GCA_038048925.1 of Garcialebias charrua. Classification (NCBI taxonomy): domain Eukaryota; kingdom Metazoa; phylum Chordata; class Actinopteri; order Cyprinodontiformes; family Rivulidae; genus Garcialebias; species Garcialebias charrua. The sequence goes on along the minus strand of JBBPBX010012354.1, from coordinate 11,737 downwards.
CGTTCGTAAATCGAGGGTCACCAGTGGGGAGGGGGAGGAGCTGACAGCGAAAACCTCCGCAGCGCGCGGTTGAACAGGGTGAGAGGAGAGGCGGAAGCAGGGCGGAGGCGGTGTTTTCAAAAGAAATTAAGACAATTTTACAAATGACCGACGCAGAGAAAACTGTTCAACCAAGTCCTTCAAAGTGTGGGAGCTCCACACTTCATAAAAATAAAAACTGCGTGACATGCAGCTTTGAAAAGTGATGATACGACACGGGAGAACCACAGAGATAAACGTAAACATGACCCGAGTCGTAAAATAACTTCACCACGGTGTGTATGAAGGAACAACAGCAGCAGTAAGTCTCTACATTAAAGGTTCAGTATGCAGTTTATGTAGAACTGCAGCACTTAGAAATATTTTCAACAGGCAAAGCATTCTGATCCCTCCCCCTCAGAGCCATATGTGGCTCTGCCCCCTTGTGGTCTGTTGAATTTCAAATTCAAGCTCTGTTTTTATTGGCTGATTCAAATTCAAGCTCTGTTTTTATTGGCTGGTTACAAACTCTGTTTTTATTGGCTGGAAAATGGCGGGTCACCTTTTCTTTTTAGAAATGCTTATTTACCACCTGGAGAAGCAAGGGGACAATATTTTTTTTTAATTTTTTTTCAGAGATTACCTGGCTAACATCAGTCTGTCAGGAGGTAGTGACAGAGTGAAGAAATATGTTCATAAAAAAAGCTACATACTGAAGCTTTAAACCACATTTGTTCTGTTTCAAAGTGA
>JBBPBX010012353.1:36919-54214 GCA_038048925.1 Garcialebias charrua | reverse complement strand
AAGCTGTTCCACAATTATTTCAGTGCAGGTATAGCGTTCTCCACCACAGTCAGCTTCTTTTGTGTGTCTCATAAACTTCTTTTTTTTCACAGATTTCTTTGTGATAATTTATTTCTGCATGCACCGGGCATTTATTTATATATATTTTTCAAGACATAGAATGTGTACGAGAGAATAATGGGCTCCCATTTCCTGTTTCTACAACGATTACAATGCAAGTGTCAGGTAGAGGTTGGGTGTTATGTGGTTAATTGGTGATTTAATGCACTACCTGCGACACCTACAATTAATTCTTCATTTTCAATAACACTGTAAACCAGCAGGCTACCTTGCATAATTATTTCCGTGAATATAAAAAGTGTCTGTTTAAACTTTATTCAACCTCACCTGTTCTTCCTCGTGCCGAGCTGTGAAATAGCTTCAAGAGCAAAACACAACTTCTTGCAGTGCATTAGCAGGATTTTGTTGCCTGTCACAGAATCACAGCAGCTTTAAACACCTTTCTCGGGTAATCGGGGTAAACTATTTCTTCGAGCTCGGGGGCAATTGAATAAATTATCGTTAATCATCATTTCATGTTCCTGGAGTTAGCTGTGCGCATTCGGAAAACACCTGGAAACTTGTTTTTGCTCTGGAGGTGGATGTTTGCAGGTTTCCTCTGTGTGTGTGTACAGCATCTGCTTACAGATAAGAGTGAGCTTCTGCTTTGAGCATGAGGGCATCATTTGGTTGAGCACAAAACAAGTGTAAAGCCCTCACCCTCCACTCACTTGCCCCATATCACTTGAGGCAAATTGTTTTTACTCCGGACCCCACGACAGCAACTAAAGACCCACCTGCTCATCCAATAACAGCAAATCAAATCGCATAGGCTTTTCTTTTCTCGGTTTCAAAGGGACATTCTCTAAGTTGATTCTTTTCATTAAATTTCTGCAAAGGGATAGATACGCGCACACACTTGTGCGCACACATACACACGCTCGCCCTTTATCTGCTCGTGAGAGTGGGGGGAAGAAACAGAGGATTATCGATTTGCACTCAAACAGTGGGCCAACCTAAAAAGCCCCAATGAATTGTCACTCATTATTGAAATTATCAGGCACTAATTAAACTGGCAACCCTAAGCCCCCTGGGCTGTGCTCATCTCCAACTGAATTTCAGCTCCTCAGACAGTAATAGGGAGGCAGCATTAGCTGCTACTGGATGCTAATGAGACCTGGAAGCTGTCTCTCCCTCTTAGGGGTTTCACAGAAGCAACCGCTGAATGTGAAGCACAACTACAGTGCATGCACTGTTTGTGAGCACTTGATTGGCAGAATGAGAGGGAGAGAGGGGAAAGAGAGGATCAGGCTGGCGACTGTACGAAACTGGATGCTCCTTGGAGTACCGCATCAACACTTGCATCCAGCAGTCATTTTTTGTACATGGATTTTGAAAGATTTGATACTTTCACAATACCTCCCCCTCACTGGCTGCGCTGCACATTTTCCACCTCGCTCTGTACATCTCTTACAGCTGCTGCACTGAAGTTGTTGACTTTACTCTTTGCTTCTCCTCTATGCGAATCAACAGACGTGGTACCAGTGAGAGCCTGACTGACTTTATCACATGGTACACAGCTTGTTAATAACTTCCTCTGACAATTCCTCCTCATCTTTGCTGATGACCAGAGGGACAGCCGTGATTGTCATGTTTGTAGGGAAGAAAGAATATAAACAATGATGTCACGTCAGCCTCTCTATTAAAAGACCGTATTTTGAGCGGCATAATTAATACTCTTGGGCACGTTGCTTCCAAGTTGGCACTCCAGGCAAAGGGCTGCCACTCACCTGATAATTATTTTTGGAAATGGAGCCCAAATTACAGTGATTGACAAATGCAACAAAGCAGAGACAGCCTCAAGCATTTATGAAGAAAGAAACGGGGAAACAGTTAAGTGGTTAATTCACTTTCACAGCAGATTTAGTGTTCAAATCAGTTGTCCTTTCATGTCTCAGGTAGAATTTAGGCTCGGGTCAATTTTTTTAGCCTGCAAATCCTCTTGAAATAGCACTAAAAGCCCACTGAAGGATTTATAAAGTTCTTTATTTTTCAACTAAATGTACCTAACACCTGATTCCTTTAGCTATTTTCAGCCCAGCATTAAATCACTATTGTGGGCCAGAGAGTTCTTCACAAATCACAGTAAGCAATTTGTAGAAATCCAAGTGTGTCCTCACTTCACAGTTTCCTGAAAAAAAAAAAGAAAAGACAAACAGTTGTTAGCCCGTCGGGTTACATCCATTAGATATTGGTTAAAGGAAAAACAGCACGCCTCGATTCTTTTTACACCTCTCTCTGAGCGTAAATCAGCCACTCTGTCATTCCAACTCGAACGAGTGCGCGAGGAATTATGTCAAGTTATTTGTTTTGTACCAAAATGAAATATTTATCGGGAGTGAACACCTACCAGGAACAGACGATGGGCCGGGGTGCTTCATCTTCTCAGACTCATATTTGGCTTCCACCTCCGCAAAGGCCAAAGCACGTCCTGAGGGTTTTCAGTGATTCAGGGAAGTCCGCTAGCTTTGAATCCACATTTCAAAGCCCATGTTGAACTGAAAGACCATGCTGGAACTGGAGGGAGACATGTGTACACACACTCTAGCCAATTATGTGATGATCTCCCCGATTTCCCCCTGTGTTTGATGGCTACAAGATACATAACTTTGCGCTTCCTTCTTTTTTCCATGTTTTCACATTGGCTCAGAAACACAATTTAGCATTTCTATGATGAAACTTGGAGGACACGGTGGCTGATTTATGTCTTTGTGGTCGGGAAGTTTTCCACTTAAACATTGGGCTGTGGGGGGAAACCTTCAGTTAGCGTGTGCTCATCGGGAGTTCTTTTGTTTTCCTTCACGACACACAGAACACACATCATTTGCCATAATTTAAGCTTGAAACGCTGGTTTTAGGGAGGAAAACAGAAAGATCGATGGGAAACTAAAAACGTGAAAGGCCGTCCAAGTAAAATCAAATTTTAGGTCTATTTAACAGAAACAAACTGACAGAAAAACCGTGACACGCCTGTGCGGTTTGCACTCAAAACAAATTCCTTCACATCGGACCTCATTGGACAAATAGCTTCTCACAGTGAGCGGCAGCAGCATGGTTGAAAAGGAAGTATTATACGCTCATGCTCCAAGTGGACCACTTAAACAGCTGTATTATTGATAGAGGCAATAACGTGCACCCCTGCTCTACATCCTTTGCTTCGTCATTAACCGTGCTTCAACAACAGCTTCCACTCTCTCGTTTTGCTGGAAAATCCATTATAGACGTAGAATGCTAAACGCATTAGCAAAAAAAAAGGGGTCGGAAAGCAAAAAGAGAAAATCATTGTACCTTTGTCCAAACCTATTGCAACACTGACCCCCTCTGACTTCAAAGCAACAATGATTGAGTTGGTGTCATCACTAGTTGAGACTTTTCTGCCAGAAGACCTACCTGGAAAACTCCTTTTCCAACCATGTTCTTATTTGATCATGCAGACGGGTGACATGTGTCAAACCAGGTTATTCCCACAGTTAATATTCTTTCATAACCTGCCACGTGAGCTGAACTTGATTATTTTGGCACCTGGGCAAACAGCTTCAGCTTTCAGACGGTGCATACAGTATCAGAGTTCCTGGTCACAAGGGTGATCTATTCGCTGAAAAGGCATGGCTTTTGGCAAAAAAGGACTCAGCACCTTGGAATAATGAAGCCAGCCCCACTCTGTGAGCATAGGCATACCAGGTTACATTAGAAATGCATGAAGGCCAATAGGTGATTACCTTAGCTCTGCTCCAACCCATTTATATTCCATAAAGTGATATCAAAGCAGCAAAAATGTTTTGGAGAGGAGGAAAAAGCGGCGAGCGGAGCGTTGTATTGAAATGTCTCTGTATCAACAAAACATGCAGAAATTGCTGTCAAGAAGCACTGGGCATGTAAGAACGTTACCACAGAAGGCAAGAGGCGTTTCTTTGGAAGCCTCAACTGTGGCTTGGATAAAGGCTGGCTTAGATAATGAATCTTTCCTTTCACAACACTTAAAAAAGCACAGTGATTTTAGCGTTGCTGTCTCATTACCGGTGTCCACTTGGCAGAAGCTGCCTAGAATTAAGGCCTGAACCTGGGCAACTTTCCTGCTGTCCACCCACCCTCTCTGCTTTTTCTTTCTCTCAGAGACTTGGTGCTTACTTAATCATGATTAATCGCTGCCTGGATAATCAGATACAACATCAAAAGGTTGGAGATGACAGTCCAAGGACGCTTGGGAGGAAACAAGGTACACCAGGCATTCATTAGCTTTGGCATGGCAGTCATACATTAGCCCATAGCCCTTTATTGTCCTAATTAGGCTGTAGATGGGTTGCTAGCATTAACATTACCAATATTATAAATCCACATGTACCAATATTTATGCTTAAGTTTGGTCAGAAGTACACATGAACGACCCTTTGCATCATGTGTGCTAATATTATTTTGTTGTCTTCAACTTACTGCCCAGGCGGCAGCTCGTCCAGTGTATTTATGTTAGCTCACATCCGACCGCAAAGCTGAGTGTCGTTTCTGATTTACCATCACTTGCTCAGGACAAACACAAGACAGGCTTCCCCTTCCTCTATTATTTTACTCATCTCACTTCACACTGTGAGGTGCAACCTGTACTGTATATTTCTTTCTTTTTTTTCTCCCTTGTTTTAAGTCTCCCTGGATGAAGCCTGGCTTGCAGTGCACCATTTTCCCAGCTACAGTAGCAGTGGTGCTGGGCCCTGTTCAACCCCATTATTTCTGGGAGCCAAATTCCCATGGTCCCAACGAACAGGCGTGCCAGCTCTGCCGTCTTGGCTCTCTTCCCTGGTATTGTTTCCTTTGTTACATCCAGAGCTGCATTTCAGCCCGTTAATGTTTGCGCTGGGAGGTCCGAATTCCCAGAGTTCAGCTTTAGAAAAGGTAACTTGAAGTTCAGAATGCAATCACTTTTTTTTTCTTCCTCAAATTATGCCTTTTTCTCTTTTATTCCTCCTATTTTTATTGTTTGTTGTTATATACGGTATTATAGGCTCCACTGCAGTAATAACGCCGTAAACTTGCTAATGTACAACTCTTCCGCGCAGGATTTCAATAAAATCCCTTCCCTGTAAGTCAGTTTAGTTCAATTAAAAGTATTTTTTCTGTAACACTACTTTCTACATTATTTGATAATGCAGCATTTATAATCATCTGTACAAGATCTCCGCCTTTAATTCTAGCACTTTACAAGGTTTATCACCAAAGAGTGGTTATTAACTTTCCTAAACGAGATTTTCTGTATTCAGGCTTGATAGCGTTTCCCAATCTGTAATCCACTTTATCACCCATCATTCCAGCCTTAGCACCTTAACTCTGTTTCTCTGATGTCAACTCATGTAGCCACGGTGGCAGCTCACACGTGGGATTAAACGCAGAGTTTGTTGGCTCAGCGCAGCATGGATGGAGCATTTCTGACGGATGTTGGCTGTTCCACTCCGAGCCACAGCACTTGTCTCCCAGAGCGCAGACACGACAGTGTCAGGTAATTCTCAGAGGAAGCGCCACACGCCCCTGCAGAGAGCAGTGGGGGAGCCTGTATCACATCTCAGGAGTTGTAATAGCAGCTTTGAAGACTTCAGTCCACTAATCCCACATCATGTGATCATGTGTCTAATAGACCGCTTCCTAATTCACAGCATTGTGGGGGGATTTTTTTAGCTGTCACTTGCGCAGACAGAGGTTTACAGTGGGGAGAGTGTTATGCTTTGTGAAAATAAATGTAAGAGACTCCTGCAGCTACACTTGGATGCACACACATGTCCACGTATAAAGAATAAAAAAGCACAGGCATATCATTTCATTGCATTTTTAACAGTTAGTAGTAAAACCAGAAATCATTTCATGTGTCTAAAGTCATCAGATTTTCAGTCCACTGTGAAGTAAAATGATCAACAAAGAGCTCCGTGTGTGTGGCACCAAAGCTTTTCCTTAATAAACAGTTAACAGAATTTATATTAGGTCGGCCTATGATCAATAATTACATCTCTGGTGACTCTGCAGACAGTCTGATCATACATCACAGGGAAATATTTCTTGCAAGAAATTTGAATCAAATACCTTGAAGACTAGTCTCCTACAATAGACATTGTCTATTCCATAGTCATAAGCTGTCAAATCTTGGAAAAGGGAAAAATGCAACAAGACCCTCTGAGTATAGTGTGTGATCGTGGCTGAGGCCCAGGTCTGCTGAGGCTTTGTGTGACATTTTCAAGTCCCTTTTTTTTGTTGAATGGTTATCTCAGAGGTACTATGCACATTAAATGGCTGAGTTAACCTTAACACATGTAAAACCATTACACCTATTGACGACAGCAGCGTGTAATCCTGCTTTGCAGTTTGATATTGACACTCGTGATCAAATGCTAAGCTCTGCTAGCAGATAGGTTGTCCCTCTCTTGGGGAATGAGAGACAGGCAAATGAAGCAGCACCAGATTGATGAGAAATGAGTGCTCTGTAAATTGTATGTGTGGGTGTGGGTGGTTGGGTGTAGTCGAGATGGATGTGTGTGTGTGTGTGTGTGTGTACTCTTCTCCTGTAAGGGATACTGCAAAGCCAATCAATTAATACTTAAAGTGGAACCGATTCTTGTTTCACTTGGGAACTTACTGAGGGCTTTGCCCCTTCATTTTAATACCAAGGCCTGCATTCCTAATTATGAACAGTGCAAATGGATGTTAAGCCATGCCAAATTAAATCTTAGTTCATTAGATATAAGCTCTTTAAAGATTGAAGGAAAATATTTGAATTTTTAAAAAGTTTCAATGTGCAGTGTCCCATTTTTAATGAGGGTGTTGCAATGTGAGGGAATGGAATGGGGTGGGGGGGGATGTCTTTGTGTAGAGGAATAATCTAACCAGTATAAAATATTAAGTCTCTGTTTTACCCCAGTCTTTCTCCTCGGGCTGCAGTGTTAGGCTGGATAATGGAGGATTCCTCCTTTGGTGAAGTTCTGCTTTGAATGAAATACAGAGGTGCATGAAGGGGAAGCTGCACTGTCTAGAGCAGGGGTGTTCAGACTTTTTCAGCATGCGAGCTATTTTTGAAATGATCAAGTCAAAGTGATCTACCCACTATAAGGCCCCGTTTACACGAAAACAACCTGTGGAAACATGAGTGATTTTTCAATGTTTATTGGGGGTAATAAACAAAAAATAAGCAGGTTTACATGAAAAATGCTGTAGTTTTCATGTCAGTTGGGTTGCCAGATAAGAAATTATGAACTAAAGTACAGTACTGTGGCTTTAAAATTATAGTACTTTGACCTAAACTGCTGTGTTTGCTGAGTAAAGATGTTCTAAGTTTCAATTCAATTCAGTTTATTTATATAGCGTCAATTCACAAAAGAAGTAATCTCAGGGCACTGAACAGACAATTATTTTTTTAATGTCATGCTGTGATCTACCAGTACTACCTCAGAGATCTACCAGTAGATCGCGATCTATGTAATGAGCTCCCCTGGTCTAGAGGCAAGTGGAGTTCCAAATTGCACTGTAAATATATTCATTACCCCCCTCCCCCCACCACCAAAAAAAAGCAAAAGCATAAAGCATTGTTGACAAATAGTTTCATCGTTGGAATATACTGTACACCAAGCTGAGAAGTAAATAAGTAAACTCTTTATTTTCTGCTAGAAAAATCGCAAAATTTCACACTTTTAATATATATTTTTAAAATTTCCTCCCCAGATGAACAGTGTTATCATAATGTCAGCCTGATCTATATTGGATGTACGAGCTTATGACAAGCCCGTGCGTTGCAGAGAGGCGCTGCTCACCTGTAGCTCTTAATGTGTTCTGGACTCAGCTTGCGATGGAGAAAGCAGATGTTCGGTGTGGCGGCACCTACTTGCTGCCTGTTTAACTACTTTCTCACGCTGCATGGGGAGACTAATGAAAACCTATAGGAAATTTCACACCACTGCCATTAAGGGAAAATGTCATTACAGTTGCTACCTTCCGACTACATCATCAAAAGTGCACAATGTAATACACTGTTTTGCATTATGGATTATCTTTTTACACCGCCTCTTTCTGTTCTTTGCTGTGATAAACTTTTATTTGTTTGTCATTGACTGTCTTACAGAGACAGATTTAATTCTAAAATGGGAAACGCAGAGGCCCTGGTGTCGTAAGAGGTTTACACAGTGTCCATTGTGTAACAGCTGTAAAACACAGACCAAATTATTATTAACTCCACATGCTGCTCTGCCTCTGATAAAGTGGAATCCCAGAACAACCTTTGGATTTTGGCCAATAACCTTGGAGGAAGATGGTGATTGAAAACACTAGTCTGAATCCAGGTCAGTCATTATGTCTACATGGCTCAGATAAAGAAGCAACACTAAGCGGAGGTTTTGATGATGCTTCTGTAGCTAAGAAAAAAAGGGGGGAGCATAAAATAGAAGCTAAACCAGGGGTCTGCAACCTTTACGATCAAAAAAGCCATTTCTGCCCCTTTGTTCACTAAATTAAACGTGTCCGGAGCCACAATACCTGCTACAACTTTATGGGGTTCTCAACTGGTGGCCCACGGACCACTTTAAGTTTGTTAGATTACAATTTTCTGACCAGTAGGGTAGTTTTCTGGTCATTGTAATGCTGAAAATATCTAATGATTTGTTGATATTTTTACATTTTAAGACTAAAAAAGACAAGATTATTGTAAAGAAGGAAAAATAATGTGTTCTTTCCCAATTAAAAAAATAAAATAACAATGAACTATGCAGGTCTAGCTAAATTATTTTAATTGTGGAAAAATTAAATATCCTACATCGAATAAATAAAGTTAAAGTATGTTTTACTCCTTCTATTAGTTCTAGTATTCACACATTTGCAAAGGAAATTATAGGAAAAACTGCTAAAACTAGCCCTTTTTGTTGTTCTAAGAACAAATAAAATTCAGTTTAAAGTTAGTTTTGACCAAAGCTTGAAAGAGCCGCTGTTGAGGGACCAAAGAGCCGCATGTGGCTCCAGAGCCGCAGGTTGCAGACCCCTGAGCTAAACTCTAGCTGTCTATAAAAGTTCAAAAAGAAAGATTTTGTTTTTCCTGCTGCCTCTATAATTTCACAATTCCTTCCTTTGTTGATTCACACTTCACCTTTTGGGACTGAAAGGAATGTCGAATTTGCTCTAGCATCTTTTAGCTATGATATGACACCCAAACCCCAGAAGTGACTATGCCTCTTTCCCCGCAGGAGAAACAAGGTAGATGATTTGTTGAGGGGCCCAGGGGAACGCCTGCGCCTTGAAAACAGGTGGCGCAACATCGCACCGCAGCGTGCCTTCGGGGAATATTTGTAGATATTCAGGAAATGCACAAAAACAAAACATTTTCCTCCACCAAAAGCAAACGCCACCTAGGATACAGCGCAGGCTGAAGAGGTGATTATTTCCCATCCTGACACGCTTCCTCTAATATCAACCTGAAAAGATTGTATATCTAGTTTTTTTCCGAAGTGAGAGTTTTTCATCAAGAAGACTGCTTGTTATGACTTTGGCTCTCATATATTTAACACGGTAAATGTGCAGTAATATGTTCCTCGTCTCGTCCGGCCTCACCAACTGAGTCACTCACCGCTGAGTGAGATCGGTCAGCAAGAACAATTTCTTCATTTTGACAAATTGCCCCAAAATGTATTAGCAGAGAGGCCAACTGTCAATCCAACTGCCCACAGGTCCTTACAGGGCCTTTTGGTGGGTCTGAAAAATGATGTAATCAGCCCGTCCTTCCTTCTTACCACCGCTCCATCCATCCTCTCTAAAGGCCCGGTCCCCTTGGCCTCGCTCTGGATCAAGTCCCCATAAGGCCCCCTGACCCCGTTAGAGGCGCATGATGGGCGGCCCTGTCACTTCAAATGGCTGCCCGGGTCCAGTCTGAGAGTAACCCCTCACTGTGAGTAAACCTCCACGTTATTTCTGTTTTATAGGCTGCGGGCAGATAACTGTGCGCAATGGATGTGGACAACTTAGTTATTGTCACTCTGAGCGAGGGCGGGAATGTTGTTACCGGGCTGCGAATGGGACTTGATTGAAAGGTATGAAAAGTTATGCGGTGTAGTTTTGCGGAATGAGAAAAGTACGGCACATTTTCTTACACCGGATAACTAGGGGTTGAACGAGTACATAATTTTAAAACTCGACATTGACATTATAATAATCGAGTAGTGCTCGAGTAGTTGATGAGGTCATAGGATCTCAAGATGCAAAAAATAATTAACTAATTAAAACCGCAAAAAAAATGTATAAATTATTATTTGCAAAAAAAAGACCAACAAAACATTGAGAGCATATATTATGCTCCTATCATTTATCTTACAGCAAATAAGTCACAGGAAACCCAAAACTGTTAGTTATTATTATTAAGCTGCAAAAGTGAAAAAAAATGTGCGGCACGTCAAAAACAAAACTAAAAACAGTGGGGTGGTTGACCACCCCGCACCACCGCCTGTGGTGCTGCGCATTAGGTTTAGTTTTAGAGATTAATATGTTAATATGTTTTTATGAGTTTAGAGATTAATATTTTTTGCCTTTTATTTGTGAAACAACGTCCGAGGAAGCTGGTTCTTGTTCGGTCATTGGACCCGGTGTTGCACCATATTCTGTGACCTGCAACAGTTCATGCAACACCGCCCCCTACGGTCACGATATACGGTCGTCACAGAATATGGTGTAACACCGGTTCGCAACGCGCTCCAAACAGGAAGTTGATTCATTTTCTGTACTGTAACTGCAACGTGATGACGTCACTACGAATACTCGACTTGAAATTAAAAAACTCTATAGAGGTCCAACTCCAAGTAATCGATTTGTCTATTACTCGAGTGGTCTATTAAACCCCTACGGACAACGCGGGGAAGTCAGCCACTGCGTTGTCTGTCATGCATTGCAGTGCATGCAGCATTGGCCACAACTTACCAAAGACATTGTTCAAAGGAGTTATTTAAATTTCAAGGAAGACGAATGACTCATATATGATGTGTATATATATATTTTTTTTACTTCTGGAGATCTGCGCCTTTGATGGCGAGGGGGAAGACGTGAGTTTGTTATTGAAGTAAAGAATAATAAGGCCACTGCGTGTTGGCCGTCTCTCCCTGTACAAAGACCTTGATATGAATCCAATGCACTATGTATGCCCCTTAGAACAAGTAGGAATACAGGAACGCATGGCTTTTGATCCTGCTTTCCTTCTGTTGTCTTTCATCTGACCCATCCTCTAAAATTGTCACTAGAATTCATGAAGACAGAGCAGAGATCTCCTAATATAACCCTCCGGGGCCACACCATGTTTTTTTTTTTTTACTTTCTCACTTCCAGTTTTGGAACGCTTCTGGACATTTTTAGTCATTAACTTGCAGAAGACAGCGCCTTAAGTGTTGAAATCCTGCCACCGTGTACGTTGTGGACCAAGCGGGTATAAATCGAAACACACCAAACGCAATTCCAGTTTGGAGTCTAACATTTTTGTTACCTTTAGAAAATAACCCTTTCCATGAGTAAACTGCTTGGCTGTTTGAAGGAGTGCCAGGTTAGCCTTAGTTTTAGCTCCGTATCCTTTCCCTCAGAGGTAGTGGGAGAGTGTGTTCTCCAAAGTCTCTGCATGGTGAAGATGTCAGCGAATTACACGCTGTGAACAACTGATTGAGGCTATGAAGAGGAGGGCATACCAACAGATTATATGTTTGGTTTGGAGCCGATCCGCTGAACATACATTTTTCTCCCACATAAATTTTTTCCTGTCTGCCCTCCACAGCAATGTATTCTCTCCCCTCCTCCCCTCCAACATAGCAGCAGTTATTTCTCTGAATTCAGCATTTCGACTTTATAAATTTTATCCATTTCACCTAAGGGTAGCATTTATAATCAGGAACATGAGTTTATGTGTACGGTAAATGATGCATTTGAAGGTTTTAGTGTTTCCACACCACAGCCCCTTGGTGGCTCTGCTGGTTAAAAGAGTTTCCGACAATGGATAGTTTTTCTATTTATTTATCAGGGACACGGGGTAGCGTTCCAGGAGGTTGCATGAATGAGCCTGTGAAACAAAGCGTGCTTCCTTTCAGATATAAAGGCAATAAAAAATAAAATAACTAAAGGTAGTCCCCGACTTACGAGCGCTCTTACTTACGAGGTTCCGGACTTACGAGCTGGCGAACGAGCAGTAAATTTGTAAAGAACATACAAAAAATTCAGCACTTTTACGTGTTTTTAGATGAAAGTGTGTTAGCTAACCGTTTGGAAACAAGTTTTTGAGCATGCTTATGAACTAGCATGAACATTTGCGATGAAAAACGAGTGTTCGTAGTAGCGCTAGCATAAATGTTCCGACTTACGACCGAAAATCCGGACTTACGAGAACACGTGTTTCGTGTTCCGACGTACGATATTTCGTCTTACGAGATAGTCGTAGGAACGGAACTCGCTCGTAAGTCGGGGACTACCCGTAAACTGTTGCCATGAAAATTCGAAGTTTGCTTTGTGTTCTGTGTTTGTTTTGTCCATCAGAATTCTTGGGATTTATCTTCCATGCGCAAACGCCCACTTTCATTTTCAAATCCGGCAACCCAAAAATGCTATTATGTCAGTCTTCCACATCGATTCTTAAAGCAACTCCACCACTTCCGATGTAAAAACAAGGTGTTCATATGATATTAACCATAATATGTCAAGTATCTCCAGCCATCAGAGATGCTAGTCTCAGTTTAATGATTCTGGGAAATTGAGGATTACCCTGGATATGAGAGCAAGCCTACAGTTTTCATATAGTGTGGGAGGTTGCAGGGCTCTGTATTAGTAATCACAGGGGAAAGCCGAGAGGTGGGAGAGAAAATCTGCTTCTTCTCTTCTCTCATTCATCATAGCAGTCCTCTGGTGAGGAAACATGGCAAATGGCCAAATGAATGCACTTCATAAAGCGCAAATGTCTCCTCTGATGTGCCTCTCACTGAGGATCTGGAGAGGGGGGGAAAGATTTCCACAGATATATTATTGTCAAACTCTGCTGCCCCCGCTTCCAAGTGTTATTATGATATTGTAGGAGATTTTACAATAAGATTTGGTGACTTCACTCGAGCAGTTACCATAACCATGTTACAATGATGGCAGCAGTTTTCAATACCCAACCTAAACTGAGTGAAGCATATTGTCAGACTGGATGATGGGTTTTCTGAAAGAAGCACTCTTTTTAAATGTTTTATGATGATGTAATTTAACAAGGTAATTTTAAGACGGCAATAAAATTCTCAAGCGCTACATGAGAGCGGCTATGATGTAAGCTACGATATTGAAAGTGGAGTCAGTTAGCAACACAGAATAAAACGGTCAGTGCCACAGGGAGGTGCTATGGATCTGTATCCTCTTTTACAGCACATGCACTTTAGGGGAATTTCATTTAAAGAGATTAGCAAAATTTTAGCATATCTGTAAAAATTGTCCCAATGTTTATCACTGTGCACATTTGCAAAACAACAAATAGAGACATATATTTATTTAAAAATGAGGTAAACATAAATTACACTGTCACTTTTTACTTTGTTTTAGTTTTTAATGTACAAGCAAACTCATTAGGCTATATTGTAAAACTATTAATACAAAGCTTATTGCCTTACAATAATTATATTTGTGTTAACTGTTTTTATTTCTCAGAATGCAGCCTATACTTTCACAGTAATCTAAGAAAAATGTAGAAGCAGAAGTTTTTAGGTTGTTTTTATTGTTTTATTATTATTATTATTATTATTATTATTATTATTATTATTATTATTATTATTATTATTATTATTATTATTATTATTATTATTATTATTATTAAATATTATTAAATTTAGATCAAGCAAGTTGCAGATGCTTCCAAGTATTTACACCGGGATACATATTTTTGCGTCAGCACCTGTTTTCACCACTGCTAAAATATCAAACATTTGGAACATAATTCACTAATAAGGGACTAACTTGGAGAAGCTGAACACAATTATCACTTTGCCAAATATTTGTTAATTAGGAAACAAATATTTATTCTGCAACAGAACTGAAGTTCAGCATGAGGAGTGGTACAAATTAAAATCTAATAATGGGTTTGGAGTGAAAACTCTACTGTTGGAGTCTATAAAAAACAAAACCTAACAGCTATATAATTGTAAATGTAGTAAATATTTAAATAAAACCACAAGGCAAAAGTGCTGAGTTACCTGGAAGAAGGCTCACTTTTTGTGCATCTGCTTACTGTCTCTATGAAATTAGACCAATTATGGCTTTTTTTTAACACATAGTCCCTTTGTATCACTATATTAATTATAGTATTGATTTAACTGAACACATAATGCCCAAAAAACATAAATCACATGTTTCTCTTAATTGTGTGTTTGAACTAATTAAAGGCAAAGCCGAGGCTGTTGTGTTTGGAAGAAAAAAAATAATAATTATGTGGCATTGTTATTTATTATTTATTCCCTGGGCTGTCACAGTGCAATACAAATGGTACTAAATTGTTTGTACATGCTTAAATATATATTTAAATGATTCATCGGATGCAGTGCGGTTTTGTTTGTGCAGTTCAGTTTATTCTTCTTTTGCCGTCTCAAATGAAATCTTTAAGAGGGAAACGATTTGTCTGAATATTCTGTTTTTCAAATGGATGCCTCTTCAAAGCAGGTCTTCGTTTAACAATCTCCCATTCCTAACAATACTGTACAATTGCCAATCGTGGCATTGGTACAGTATTGTGTTGCAGCTTTGTTTCATTCATCGTGCCAGCTTACACTTGCATTTGGACATCTAAAGTGAGACTGTAAGGAAACGAGTAGCAGGAGAGGGCAAAGGAGGCGGGAGAAAGGGATCCAAGAAGGCTTGGCTTGTATAATTACACTCTCAAGATGGCATATTTACCATCTCTGCCAGAGAGGTCATGCCTTCTGTCGTAGTAAACGTGGTGGAGTATGAAAGAGCCAATTACAGCACACTGGGTGACCTTTTAACAACTATTACCACATCCCATCAACACATTATCATGATGGAGGTTGTGATTCCACGAGAATTACAACATTATCCTGTCACATCGCCGACCGAGACGGGCTTGTTGTGTGATGGCCGTGACAGCGCCGCTTTGAAGAATCAGCTCAATAAAGGAGGACAAATGAAATAAGGGTAAAGAAGGAGAGAGTGAGAAGGAAGCACGACGACGATGCAGAGGAGGGATGGCTGGAACAATAGCCCCGTACAGTACATTAGCTGGATGTCAAGCGCCCGAGTCATTCCCAATGAAAAGCACAACAAATAAGACGTTGGCCTGTTTGTATTCATTATCAGTCAGCACATGCCCCGGCTCCTGCATTAAACATTAGACAGCCTCTGATGTCTGCTTAACAGTTTAATTCCCTCCCCGCCGCTCAGCCTGTCATAATAAACCCAGCGAAGCACACACAAAGTCAAATAAGAGTGCGACGAGGAGGCCTTCTTTGTGTGTGCACGTGTTTGTGTGTGTGTGGCTGTTTGTGTGCGCGTTTGCCGCTGAGTGACACACAGATCATTCATGATAGCCCCGTGCCCTCTATTGCCAGGTTTGCCTTTATTGTAGTTCATCTGATCACAGATTAAGTAGATCGCGGAGTGGCAGGCCTGTTTGCCCGTGATCTGTGAGAGTGTGTGTGTATCTCTGAGAGAATATTATACATCATACAAGTGCATTTATGAGAATATTGTTGTTTAGATGTGTTTGAATTAGGGATGCACCGATCCACATTTCTCACTTCCGATCCGATACCAATACTTATTAACTCAGTATCGACCGATACCGATACTTTCCCGATCCGATACTGTTCAGGTATTTGACTCTGTATAATGGAACTTTTGCACCCAAACTATTCATTTTAACATTGTGTGAGATAAACCCAATGAAGACACTCTTAAGCCTTACAATAGGGAACCCCCTATTGTAAGGCTTAAGAGTGTCTTCATTGGGTTTATCTCAGACAATGTTAAGAAGGGCAGTCACAGAATGTGATTGAACACAAGTGCTCTTTGAAACTGGATCGGAAAAGTATCGGCAGGTTTGATCCGATACCCGATACTTAAATAATGCTGGTATCGGATACCGATACCGATACTGGATTGGATCTGCCCCATCCCTAGTTTGAATGTGTATGTCTTTCTGTCACTGTTTTTTTTTTTTTATATTTATGCGCTTCCTATCTCCCCACAGCAGCCAGAGGTTGGCACGAACACCACATGGTCATATAACAGTCTCCTTGAGAAGGAGACCAGCCTCTTAGGCTGGCAGCCTGGCAGCCTGGCACAAAGACTCCTATCTGAGTCAAAAAGGAGAAGACCAATGGGCACAAAAATCCCTATTCAAAAGAGATGATTGGATTAATTAGATAAATCCACTGTATCCAATGCAATTGTGTGTTGTCCAGAAATATGTTCATGTTATTGGTAAAGGTGTGGCCTCTGACTTGAGCATTCACACAGTAACACTGGCATACGGGTGACCATCTGCTCCCTAATCTGTCAGTGCTGGAGATACGAGGTCCTTCACTTCCAATAAACATTCATATTATTAGATTTATTCCACTTTGATCGTTTAATCCACTTACGAATTGACTCACTGTAGCCGGATGCGCTAATCGCTTGAAAAACATCGCAACAAAAAGCCGTCTCCTAATATTAATAAATCACAAGCAGTGGTACACTGTAAATATGTTTCTGCAACATTATCAAAGAAGGGGAGGGTTTCTTTTATTCCGCTCACTCTGGGAAAATATTGTAATTACCCCTTGGCGTTGTAAGTGAGCAAAACAGTTTGGGCTCTCACTTTTTCATTACATTTGAAAAAGACATAAAAAAATTGGGAGGGGGGGGGGGATGTGTTGTCTATTATTCATATGCTAATGTGTATTCCCTGAAAAGGGTGTGACATTAGTAATTCAACACGTTTGATTATGTTTGGGGTCTCCTAATTTCTTGCTGAAAAGCTTTTATTTGTGTAGTAAACGGGAAAAGAGTGATACAATGCATGTATGTCTTTTAAAAGCCATGTTTAGCCGGCAGAATGTTAACTAAGGTAAGCAGTGTTGTTTTAGCCCCTCCGTAACCACGCCAATTATCTGTTAACTTATTTTTTTCGACTTCCATGCATACTTAATGCATCCCCAGTTTCCCTCTTGCCATCTGCCCCCCCCCTCTTCCACCACACCCCCA
>JBBPBX010012353.1:10407-22652 GCA_038048925.1 Garcialebias charrua | reverse complement strand
CACATGTTGCACTTATATTCCTGATGAAAGTGGATCGGACCCCCAGGCCAGAGTGACAGAAGCCTTGGAACAACTGAATGAGCTTCAAAAGGCTAAGGCACAAGATCCTCCCCCAGGGTCTTGGGAGTTTCTTTCCTTGTTCACGAGTAGGACTTGGGGTCAGGTGATGTTAAAGATTTTGTCCCCCCCCCCGGTTGCAATTCTTATTCTTTTCTGTGTTTTGGTGGGGTACATTATGCCATGTGCTAGGGTGCTTGTTGCTAAAATGATTAAGACTGAAAATGTGAATGGAACAGGTACTGTGTTTCCCATGCTGCAAACCACAGATGACTTCACGCCAGATGGACAAGATCCCATGCAGTTGGCAGAATCTAGATATCTGTAAAATCAACAGTTAAGTGGTATCCCCTTAATAAATATGAGGATCCTAAAAGAGAGAGTGTTGGATTTTACAGCCTTCTCTTATATATCTTTTTACAAGACTTTTTACAAGCTATGAAATGTCACTGAGGATGCATTTATACAAATGTGTGTGCGTGTTGTTATTGATCACATTTACAGGTCTACATTTAGTTTAAAAGACCTAATGATTACTTTATGTCTTACATATAATCACATGTACTAATATTAATCTTAGAAGCTCACACTTTATATAATTACAAGTTTTAATCTTCACTTATTAGGACTCCAAGGTACATGTTCCCAGACCAACTGAGATACAGTATGTAGTCTCTCCAGAGTGTCCTGGATCTTCCCCGAGGTCTCCTCCCAGTAGGACATGCCTGAAGAATCCTCAACTGGCTCTCCTCAATGTGGAGGAGCAGCAGTTCTACTCTGAGTTTCTCCTGGATAACCGATCTTCTCACCCTGTCTCTAAGAGAGAATCCAGCTACGCTGTGTAATGTTCTTATTCATAGTAAGAATAAAACATTGGGAAGAAGCCTTGTGTGTTAGCTTGATAACTTCTTTATGCCACTCTTCTTCTACGTTCTGTACATCCAGTAGCCTACAGCTCCCCTAGCGGTGGATACAATAATAACAACTATCAGTACACCCTGCAGAGGAAACTCATTTCAACCGCCTGTATCCACAATCTCATTTTTTCGGTCACTACCAGAGTTCATGACCATAGGTGAGGGTAGGAACGTACAAAGACTGACCGCTAAACAGAGATCTTCACCTTACAGCTCAGCTCCCTCTTCACCACAAAGGACTGGCGTACACTAATACTTCAGACGCTGCACCAATCCATCTGTCAATCTCACACTCCATTCTTCCCTCACTCATGAACAAAACCCAGAGATACTTGAACTCCACTTGAGGCAGAACCTCACCCTCGACCTGAAGAGAGCAATCCATTCACTGACTGAGGACCTCAGGTTTGGAGCAGGCCCAGAGTGGCTAATTGGAGGTTCTGGACAATTCCCGGTGGCCCAGCTGCAGGGCCGGCGCTACATGTTTATTTTTTAATATATGTTTCTTCATTTTTTTAAAGAGTATGTCAAAAACATAAGAACATACATTCAAACACTTGACTTGTAGTAAATCTTCAAAAAGCTCCCAAAACCGCTAGAAGATTGGGTAACACATTTTTGCCAAAAGAATCTAAAAAACATTGAAAAATAGATTTCCAGTATGACTGAATTTTATTACAATACCAAAAGGAGTGTGCCAGATTACCCATGATTACATCGATGAGTAACTTCAGGAAAGAATTTATGTAACTTTTCCTGGGAAAAATAAAGTCTGTGAATCATTTTAAATTGTATGAGGTTATGTCTGACATTTACAGAACATTTATGAATATTTAATGTATTTTGTAGAACTTTTTATTAACAAAATAAAAACAGAACACCACTAACGCTGGACCAGGGCCAACCCGACTCCACCCAGGGACGTCATTAGGCTGGTCCTCAATGTGACCTGTCAATAAACCTAGTAGGCATGTCAGCAAATGACCAATCGGAAACCTCAATTTGTCCTGAAGGTAAATGCCCCTTACCTGCAGAGCTGCAGCCCATCAGGGGTTTCTTTGTGGACCTTTTGTGGTCAGAGGGATTTTGTGAAAAATCATCAGGAAAAAAATCGTTAAACATTGTTAGTGGGGAACATGCAATCCAGACAAGTGTTACCCTGAGCATTTAGAATGTGTAATACAAGTTTATTCCTTTTCAAAAACTAAACAGTTTGTAAAAAATATAAAAAGATGGCGACTGACCCCATGAGCTGCGGATTACAAAAGTTATACTGTAAACAGGAAGTAGGCTAGCACATGTTCATCTGTACAAAGGTAACTGCAGGTAATTCCTTCATTTTCTGCCATAATTACATTGCATGCTTAAATTCAGATTTAAAGTCAGATTTGTTCAGTTTTGCAAACTTGTCCTAAACACCAACAAAACCAAAGGGATGCTTTTTTTTCCCAAAGAGGAAGTCGGTCCCAGCAGTTCTTCCTCTGATTCTATCCTCTAATGGTGTCCCTATTGAGTTTGTCGATTTCTATTCATATTTGGGTATCTTGGTCGATTCACATCTCTCTTTTAAGCTCCATGTGGAAAACCTAGTAAAGAAGCTGAAAGTTATTTATTTATTTACCCGTTATTTATCCAGGTAGTCTCATTGAGCCATGAGAACTCATTTTCAGGGAGGCCAGTTTTAGGGAGCAGATGGTGGGGGGTTGAGGGCCTTGGTCGGGGCCCATGGGTGGGGCAAATTAGGGTGGAGGCAGGTGTGGGTGTTTCCCATTTTCCACCCACGTTTTGATGGAGTCTATACCGGGGCTTAAACCGGCAATCTTCCAATCACAGGCCCACCATCTCTAACCTCTGCGCCACCGTGGCACAGTGGTAATGGCAGTCGTCCCCCGATTGGAAGGTTGGAGGTTCGAATCCCGCGTCCGCCCACCATGTGTCGTTGTGTCCTTGGGCAAGACACTTAACCCTGAGTTGCTCCCGGTAGGTCTGGATGGCGCCTTGTAAGGCAGGCTACCACTACCGGTGTATGAATGTGTGAATGAATGGGTGAATGGCTGGTATTGTAAAGCGCTTTGGGGCTCCTTACAGTGGGCTGGAAAGCGCTATATAAATAAGCTCCATTTACCATTTACCACTAGCCTGGCTCTTGCCTTCCTGCACAGCTCCGCTCAATTCTCATTTCCCTTCACTGGGACTTCTCCCATAGACAACGATTTCTCCGGCTGATTTTTGACCGGACCAATCAGAGAACAGAAGGGGCGGAGTTTTTGGCCCCTAACCCACGCCCCCACCTGTCCCAGCGAGCAGCCGCATGTTCTCATTCAAAGCGATGCAGGACTGTTTTATATGTGACACAAATGTATTAATTTCCCCTTCTTAATCCCTTATCTGGAGTTTTCTTTTGTTTTTTTGGCCAAAAGTCAAGTGATCGCTCCCTCCTCCTCCTCCTCCTCTCCCTCCGCTATGAGGAAATGCCTCAGGTTGTCACGAGAGAATTAAACTCGGGTTTTACGTTGCTGCCCGAGTCCCATCAGATTTTCTGGTCTTCTGGTGTGCTGGACCAGCGATCCATGGTTTTATTTTATTTTTTAGAACGTTTTATTAACATATAAACACAGAATATGCAGCGGCAGGCTGCAGCGAGAGAAAATGCAGCAGGAGGCGGAGCAGATGTCAAGTTCAACAGACCACGGGGGAGCAGCCATATATGGCTCTGAGGGGGAGGGAGCAGAATGCTTTTCCCTGTTCAAAATTTTTCTAAGATCCAATGGTTTTGTTCCTCAGCAGAGGCCACGCCTCCAGCAAGAATCGTTTCTCAATGGAGAAAGTCCAGACCCTAGTACGAAGCGAAGTGAAGGACAAGGGTCTGGTTTTAACCAGGCTACTGCGCCACCACTCCCCCTTGATTTAAACTGGGTTTCTTTTTCAGAAACAGATCCTGACTAACTCTGAACACCAGGAAACACCTTGTAATTGTCTTTCCTTCCCTCCATTGATTACGGTGACATTATCTACATGAATGCTCCTACAAGCACCCTGCGGATGTTGGATGTTGTCTATCATGGTGCACTAAGATTCATAACTGGCTGTGATTATCATACCCACCACTGCACCCTGTATTGAGGGGAGGGAGCAGAATGCTTTTCCCTGTTCAAAATTTTTCTAAGATCCAATGGTTTTGTTCCTCAGCAGAGGCCACGCCTCCAGCAAGAATCATTTCTCAATGGAGAAAGTCCAGACCCTAGTAGACATCATTAACCTCACACAGACTCTTCCACTGGTACATTTTCATCTTTAAATCACTTCTTTGTCTGCTGCCTTCATACATCTCCTCCTACATGTCTCTGTGTGAGTGCAGCTACAGCGTGCGCTCTCAGGACATGATTACCTGCAGTGTTCTGTCAGTGAGGACTGAACTTAGCAAAAGGACCTTCTCCTACTCCGCTTCTGTTTCCTGGAATATCTTGCAAAAAGATCTGAAGATCTCGACCTTTACCTCTCTAAGTGTCCTTGGGTGTCCTGAAAGGCGCTTTTAAATAAAATGATTATTATTATTAAGTGGCTTCAAACATCTGCTACGTTCCTGGTAAAAACCAATGTAGACGTTTACCTGTTTTTAGTTTTCTACACTTCCATCTAACCTAGCTGTTTTTTTTGCTACTTTTCCTTTTAATTAACATTTTATTTTCACTTGTTAAAAAAATTGTATGGATCCTTGATGATTGTCTGTTGTTGTCCTCTGTTGTCATCATTCTTTGTTAAAATTCAGGTCTCTCTTGTGATTGAGTCCCAGAGGTTCAGTGGGACTAACCTGTATAAATAAATGCTGAAAGGTTAATGCTTAAAGCTCGTTGTACTTTGTTTTGTGTTTTTTTATATGGATTTTATATATAGATATACGATATGTTACAAATCGGATTCCAAAAAAGTTGGGACACTAAACAAATTGTGAATAAAAACTGAATGCAATGATGTGGAGGTGCCAACATCTAATATTTTATTCAGAATAGAACACAAATCACAGATCAAAAGTTTAAACTGAGAGAATGTATCATCTTAAAGGAAAAATGTGTTGTTTCAAAATTTCATGGCATCAACAAATCCCAAAAAAGTTGGGACAAGTCCATTTTTACCACTGTGGCATCCCCCCTTCTTCTTACAACACTCAACAGACGTCTGGGGACAGAGGAGATCAGTTTCTCAAGTTTAGAAATAGGAATGCTCTACATTCATGTCTGATACAGGCCTCCAACTGTTCAATCGTCTTGGGCCTTCTTTGTCGCACCTTCCTCTTTATGATGCACCGAATGTTCTCTATAGGTGAAAGATCCAGACTGCAGGCTGGACATTTCAGTACCGGATCCTTCTCCTACGTAGACATGATGTTGTGATTGATGCAGAATGTGGTCTGGTATTATCTTGTTGAAAAATGCAGGGTCTTCCCTGAAAGAGATGACGTCTAGATGGAGCATGTTGTTCTAGAACCTGAACATAGTTCTCTGCATTAATGGTGCCTTTCCAGACATGCAAGCTACCCATGCCACAAGCGCTCATGCAACCCCATACCATCAGTGATGCAGGCTTTATTTATTTATTCATTTTACATTAAAACATTAAAAAATAAAGAAAAAACTTTTCATAATTATGTGAAAGAAAGAATACATAAAATGAAAAGTGGCAGAAAGAAGAATTCTTATGTCTGCCCCCCTTTTTTCCCCAAAACAAAACTATTTCAAACAATCAATTCAAACAATAATCTTCCAGAAATAACAGATGAAAAAATTAATTTTCACACTCAACAACGATAACTAGTACATTAGACGCCTAACTAAAGCTTTAGTAGTTTGTTAACAGTTTAGATTTGATCTTTTTTTTAAATCACAGAGTTAATATCTTTAGCATCATTTCCCAAAACATTCCATAATTCCACCCCCTTATTTTAAATAAACCGTCCCTTTAAACTAGTCCTATACCTTGGCATTACAAATATTTCAGATCCCTTTAGACTGTAGCAGCTTTCTCTCTTAACGGAACACATTTGAAAATTTGTGGGTTAAAAAATATTGGGATTTTTAACACTCATAATCATATAGTTATGAGCCCTATACATAACTAACAAAATATTATAATCATAAAACTTCAGTACTTTCAGTTTTTATTTTTATTTTTTTAGAATATTTCATTTATAATTTTTCAATAATGACATCACAAAAATCACAATAAGACACAATTCAAACAACAAACATTCTTGAAGTAAAATACACTCACAACAATATAACACAACAACCAAATAACAAGAGGGGCTGAGAGGGGGTGGGTAAGATGAGGGAAGAATATAATCCATAAGGATAGATTAAAATATACATGAATCAGGAATATATCCAAAAGACAGATGTTATCTGATTCGCTCCTATATCTTGTCGAGTCCAGCTCGATAACATAACGGTCAGTCACTGTGCCGGTAGATTTTGCATATACCTCAAAAATGGTTGCCATATTTTATTAAAAGTCCCACCTCTACCTTGCATCCAGTAGGTTATTTTTTCAAGTGTCAAACAGCTATTAATCTCACCCAACCACATTTTAATTGGGATGGCGGCATCCGATTTCCATTTTATTGTAATACATTTCTTAGCAATTGCTAAAAGGACCTCTGTAAGTTTCTTATCATAGACCGTCTTTAAATTTGAATTTGTAAAGTTCCCCAATAAACAAATCTCCGGGTCTATTGGAATCACGGTGCCATGGATGTCTGATAATGTTTCACAAACCCCTTTCCAAAAATCCTGCAATTTAGAGCACTGCCAGGTGGCATGGAGGAACGTTCCTTCCTCCAAGCCACATCTAAAACAAAGATTAGATATACTTGAATTATATCTATGTAATTTTTGTGGGGTGATATATAACTGATGTAAAAAATTGAATTGTACTAGTCTAAATCGAGCATTCAAAGTAGAGGTGAGACCCCCCCTGCACAAATCATTCCATAACTGCATCTCAATAGATATACCCAAATCCTTTTCCCATTTAATTCTGGAAGCATCCACACCAGATATAGTTAAAGTTGACATAAGTACTGTATACACCCTTGAAATTATTTTACTTAATGGCTGCTTAGCATAACACATTTCCTCAACTGGAGACATACACGGTAACTTCCAACTTCCTTTCTGATCAGTTCTTATAAAGTCACGAATTTGGAGATAGCCAAGAAAATCATTATTCGTCAATTTAAACGTATCTTTTAACTGTTGAAATGACATGAATACTCCCTTTTCATAACAGTGCTCCAGTTGACAGATACCCTTTTCCTGCCAGGATCTAAAGGTACCAGATTGGAGAATCTTCGGTAGTAATCCATTTCCCCATAATGGGGATTTAGGTGAAAGAGAACCCTTTAGTCCAAACAGTTCACGTATTTTAATCCAAATTTGGATTGACTGAATTATTAATGGATTGTCAGTTTCATTCTTAATAGTTTTATTATCCCACTTATAAAGCAAATTTAATGGCACCTCCTCTTTTATGTTGTCTCAATTTTGAGCCACGACGGAGGAGCCTGCACTTCAAACATCTGTGCCAAGAACCTAAACTGAGCTGCATAATAATAGATTTGAAAATTAGGGAGCTTAAGACCTCCATCCTCATACTGCAGCGATAATTTATCCATGCTAAATCTTGGTGATTTACCGTGCCAAATAAACTTCCTAAGTATTTTCTTAAGAGATATAAAGAATGTGTTTGGAATGTGAACTGGGAGTGATTGAAACACATATAGAAACCTAGGGAGGATATTCATCTTAATTACATTAATTCTACCAAATAATGTGAGAGGTAAGTCCATCCATTTTCCTAAATCCTCAGTCACCTTCTGAAGAAGACTAGGTAAATTTAATTTAAAGACATTTTTGAGGTTACTATCTACATATATTCCTAAATATTTGAAGCCCTCAGGAGACCATTTGAAATTAGACACATTTTTAACTTTATTATGGTCAAATACGGAAATCGGTAAAACCTCACTCTTTTCCAAATTAACCTTATATCCCGATATTGAACTATATCTACCCAATAAGTCCTGAAGATGACAGAGAGAATATTCTGGATTAGTTAAAAATAAAATGATATCGTCTGCAAAAAGCGAAATCTTATGTATGTCCGTACCTATCTCAAACCCGCTAATATTAGAGTTTTTCCTAATGGCCTCAGCCAAGGGTTCAATAGCGAGCACAAATAGGGCAGGGCTAACTGGATCTCCCTGTCTGTTGCCCCTATACAACCTAAATGAGTCAGAGGTGATCCCATTGGTCACAACTCTAGCTTGTGGGGATCTGTACAGAGATTGTATCAAATTAACAAACCCATCTCCAAAACCGAACTTCCTAAGGACCGAAAAAAGGTATTGCCATTCAACCATATCGAAAGCCTTTTCGGCATCAAGTGACACGGCTACACTTGGTATCTTTTTTTTATTAGCAATAATGTCAAGCAATCGTCTCAAATTATCAGTGGAGAATCTATTTATAATAAACCCTGTTTGATCGGGGTTGATCAGTAAGGGTAAATACCTTTCCAATCTCCTTGCTATCATTTTTGTAACTAATTTATAATCCGTATTAAGGAGTGAAATTGGTACTTTGTTGTTTAAATAATATATTTGATGGATGACAATAAGGTTTTCTAGATATAATTCTCACAGCTCTCTTCTGTAAAATAAAAAGAGTTTGTTATAGTTTTACAAGCTTTTCCCCAAACCTCCAGACAGTAAATTAAATGTGGAACAAAGATTTAATTATACAACAAATAAAGAGTCCTATCATTCAACAAGTCCTTCAGTTTATACAACACAGCAATAGATTTAGATAATTTAATTTTAACAGAACGTATACTGTATGCCGTTTCCACGACAGTTTGTCATCAACATCTAAGAACTTCACCTCACTCACTCTACTTATTGGCTCGACACCATCGAGATAGAAAAATTATGTTTTTTTGTTACTAAATAACATGAAATTTGTTATGTCTAAGTTTAATGATAACTTGTTTAATCTAAACCAAGTTTGTAGATTAACAATCTCCTTTTTTAGCAACTCAATCATTTGTTTCGCTTCTGAACAGAGCGTTGATAACAACTTGGGCTATCCTTGTCCTCTCTGGTCTGGATGACATGGCGTCCCAGTGTTCCAAAAAGAACTTCAAATCCTGACTCTCCTGACCACAGAACAGTCTTCCATTTCACCACACTCCATTTTAAATGACCCCTGGCCCAGTGCAAACGTCTGAGCTTGTGGAGCTTGCTTAGAAATGGCTTCCTCTTTGCACTGTAGAGTTTCAGCTGGCAACGGCGGATGGCACGGTGGATTGTGTTCACTGACAATGCTTTCTGGAAGTATTCCTGAGCCCATTCTGTTATTTCCTTGACAGTGGCATTCCTGTTTGAGGTGCAGTGACGTTTAAGGGCCCGGAGATCACGAGCATCCAGTAGAGTTTTACAGCCTTGACCCTTACGCACAGAGATTGTTCCAGATTCTCTGAATCTTTTGATGATGTTATGCACGGTTGATGATGATAACTTAAAAGTCTTTGCTATTTTACGCTGGGTAACACCATTCTGGTATTGCTGCACTATCTTTCTGCGCAACAATGGTGGAATTGGTGATCCTCTTACCATCTTGGCTTCTGAGAGACACTGACACTCTGAGAAGCTCTTTTTATACCCAATCATGTTGTCAATTGACCTAATTAGTGTTAATTGGTCTTCCAGCTGTTCGTTATATGCTCAATTTTCTTTTTCCAGCCACTTATTGCTACTTGTCCCAACTTTTTTGGGATTTGTTGACACTGTGAAATTTTGAATCAACATATTTTTCCTTTAAAATGTTACATTTACTCAGATTAAACTTTTGATCTGTCATCTATGTTCTATTACGAATAAAATATTGACATTTGCCATTTCCACATCATTGCATTAAGTTTTTATTCACAATTTAGTGTCCCAACATTTTTGGAATCCGGTTTGTCTGCTTGCACAAGTTTAGTCTTTGTTAAAACTAAATTGATTTTGTATTAAGTGTTTAATAGGTTCAATGTTCTTTGTCATTCGCATCACGTGGTACATCAGGTGGAATTAAACTGTGTACCCAAGGTTTCAGTTACACCCAAAAATATTAAGTATAAGATATATGCTAAACAATACATTAGTGTGCATTAAGCAGCAGCCTGAACATGAGTCTGTAGTGAGCAGATGGTAGCAGCTTAAAGGCAAAAAATCAGCAAAACTGATAAGTCACATATCACCAATTAAGGTGGCTAGTGATTTTTTCCCCCTCTTAGTGATTATACTGGGTAAGGCTACAGTAGACCTAGCCCACTACTGGAGTTTTAATGAAGTATTTTAAACATGATGGATGATGATCATATTGATTTATGCTAGGCTAGAAGTTGTGATTATTATTGTTTCATATTGGCTAGCAATTTGTCCCCCCCATAAAACTTAATTTAGGCTACACTGTGTTTCTTAGACTGTGACTAGGATGCATGAGCGAGCTCTATTCACACAAGGAGAGCTGTTGGTCAGGCAGGTCTTCTTGTGCCATTAACTCTAAAATAGTTATTGAATCACGTGTTACTTGTGTAGGTAAAAGTAGATGTTAATAAACAACCCGTTAAAATACACCAAAATGCAGGAAATGGCATCTACTTTATTAAAAACTTTCCAATTAAATTATAGCAAATTTAATTTGAATAACCATCAAAACTAATTGATATTAGTAAACAAATATCTCAAAATTTTACAGACGAGTTAATATTTGATGTGAGTTCGAGAGACATATTCGGACAGTAAAAAAAATAAATAAATAAAAAAGACACCAAACATCCTGTTTTGTGCATCACTAATAAATAAAATCGTAATGCGTCTTGTTTATTTCACCACTGGACAAATGAAGAGGATCTAAAATGGAAAAAAAAAATAGTAACATTTTTTCCCCTTTCCACTTTATCACAAAACAATAATTTCTTTCATTTGTACACTTTAAAGGCTAAATCAGTAAAACAGTAGGGAATACTCAAAGCCATGTTCAGTTTGAAGAAATGAAAGCTCCTGCACTTCAGCACAAATGTCCAGTATTCGGTACGTATGAAGAGAAAACAAATGCCTTGGTCCAGCTCAATAAAAGCTTAATGTTGAAACCAAAACGAAGCCAATCATAATAAGATCTGAAGTTCATTTTAAAATAAAGCGGCTGAACAGAGATAAAGCAGGCAGCAGTGAGCCTCCACCCACAGCTCTACTGCGTTCCTCTGCTGCCCAAACGGCTCTTTAAAAAGAAAAACATGTACAGTATGTGATCACTGGACAAATGGAGCGATCTGAAGATCAGCTCCTGGTGGACGGGTGGGGAGGCTCTGGACTCTGTTCCCTACTGTGAGCTCACAGAAGACCCCCTGGAGCACCACTCCACTCATCTTCGTTCTTTTCACGTGCTTCTCTGATGGCACAACTGTGTCTTCAAGCTTTAATCTCAGGGGTGGAGGAGTACATCTGCTCAGAGTTCTCTGTCCCAAGGTCCTCTGGAGGAAGAACAAGACCAAGAGTTACTTAGGGCTTCAGCAGGAAGATGGCTTCTCAGAGCCAGTCAGAGAGATTTATTTGTCATTCGCTCCACATGTGGTACATGTGGTGGAATGAGATTATGTACACAAGGTCCCAGTTACATCCAACAATAAAATGTAAAAGAAAAACAGTAATAAGATCTAAGATATGAACTAAGAAAAACAACTAAAAACACACTAAGCACTAATAGTGTAAAAACATTACGTCGAACAGCAGCACGAACATGAGTCTGTGTGAGCAGATGAGTACAAATGAACACAGCAACATGAAACAGATCAGCAGCAACATGTGATTTTTTCCCCCAGTGATTATTCTGGTTAGATATTCATGAGTCTAACAGCCTCAGGGTAGAAGCTGTTCCTCAGTCTAGTCGTGTTCTACACTTAATGCTCCTCAACTTTTGCAGCTGCCTTGGTTCTGAAGTCATTTTCAGCTCATTTCATTTACCAGACAGATATTTTGGAAACATAAAACAAGCAGCGGTGAAAGGCACACGTGTTGGTTCTATACAGTATATATATATATATATATAAATTATATATATATATATATATATATAAATATAATATATATAAATTATATATATATATATATATATATAAATATAATATATATATATATATAAATATAATATATATATATATATATAAATATAA